>JAIGNY010002115.1:315000-477500 GCA_020152595.1 Chiridota heheva
AGGTTAAAAACATTTTCTAGAGTGATGATCATCGCCAAGAAAGGTCTCCACAACCTTAATTACAGCTCTTCATGCTGAAATGGAGCTAATCAGTCGATTCAATAAAAGTTTGAACCAAATAGGTACTTAAATGTGGCTCAACAGTTGGTTCAATACAGCAGCACAGAACAAGAACTTACATAAAGTTAAAAAATCAGTTCAAATTGAGCAAAACAGTTCAGAAGAAGTACTGGTATGGAGCAAACCTTTAACCATTTGATAAAATACTTATTGATAAAATACTTACATGGACAAGCCAGTACAGAAGATAAAATACTTACATGGACAAGCCAGTATAGATGATAAAATACTTATATGGACAAGCCAGTATAGATGATAAAATAATTATATGGACAAGCCAGTACAGATGATAAAATACTTATATGGCAAGCCATTACAGATAAAAAATACTTACATGGACAAGCCAGTACAGATGATAAAATACTTACATGGACAAGCCAGTATAGATGATAAAATACTTATATGGACAAGCCAGCACAGATGATAAAATACTTATATGGCAAGCCAGTACAGATGATAAAATACTTATATGGACAAGGAAGTACAGATGATAAAATAATTACATGGACAAGCCAGTCTAGATGATAAAATACTTAAATGGACAAGCCAGTACATATGAAAAAATACTTACATGGACAAGCCAGTACATATGATAAAATACTTATATGGACAAGCCAGTACAGGTTATAAAATACTTATATGGACAAGCCAGTACAAGTGATAAAGTACTTATATGGACAAGCCAGTACAGATGATAAAATACTTATATGGACAAGGAAGTACATATGATGAAAGACTTATATGGACAAGCCAGTACAGATGATAAAATACTTATATAGACAAGGCAGTACAGATGATAACATACTTACATGGACAAGCCAGTACAGATGATAAAATACTTATATGACAAGCCAGAACAGATGATAAAATACTTATATAAACAAACCAGTACAGATGATAAAATATTTACATGGACAAGCTAGTACAGATGATAAAATTCATATATGGACAAGCCAGTACAGATGATAAAATACTTATATGGCAAGCCAGTACAGACAAAGTACTAACATAATATATCAACTACAGGTCATCCCTAGGAAATATCTCCCTAATGTTAATTACAGCTCTACACTCAAAGCCAGTGTAACCATTTGGTATAATACTAAGCAGTGCAGAAGAAATACTTAAAGGAGCACTAGACCGAAAAGTGAGTGTGTATTTTAAGCGGGTCCCCCCATAAAATTGAATGCTTTTCAAACATGTAAGGAATAGTAACTTTTTGGTTATATAAATATTCGAGTGACCTTTGCCCTCATGTCATCTGTGGGCTATGGCGGCATGAAGTTTATAATATATCTGTGAAATTTGCAAAAACGAGCACTTTCACTTTTCGATCTAGTGCTCCTTTAATGGGACCCAAAAATCTTGGGACAAAATTCGTTGAAACACAAAATATGTGATGCTTTTCTTGAATCTACTTATCTATTGTAAATTATTCCACATTTAGAAATAATAAATTCTGAATTTTTTTCTATTGCTTATTCAATTCCTATTCTTTCATTTGTAATTAAGATTTTAGAATTCTCAGGACATTTGTTATAATTTCATTGACACCTCCAGTATCCTACCTAATCTCACTATCTTAACCCTCCTCCCCTCCTCATTCAATGTTGACCACTTTTAATCTCTTTTGCTGGAAATGACGTTAAAACAAGAAATAAATCCAACTTTGACCAGAACCAAAAGGTTTTGTGGTTCTGATGCTTCTTTTTCATAAGCTGATTGATTTGCATAATACTGTCATGTCATTGCATATCATGAAATATTTGTTCCAAGATATTTATTCATAAACCACACCCACTAGATGCAGATCAATAAAAATGTTGATAACATTAGCATTTGCACAATAATTAACAACATTATCATAGCAAGTATGATGCAAAAACGCTTGCTCATTTATCCTATTTCAATTTGTCAGTAAGCCCTGCCTAATCATTTATATTCATGTAATCATTACCACAACAGTAGAACATATGTACAGACCATGACCCATCTGTGTACCTGATACAGCATAAATCTGATGTATCGTTCATGGGGTACAGTATGGTGTTTACATCATTTAACACTTTCACATTAAACCACACCCATCATGCATATTAATGACATCTGCTGATAACATAAGCATGTACACAATAACCAACAAAATTATCATGCCCAATATGATGCAAAACGGACATACAGTTGCTCATTTATTAATTATTGATGTGCATGATATCACCAAAAAAAAACAATAGAGCGCATCTACAGACCATGGGCTATCTGTGTACCAAATATGACATGAATCCAGACTCGGTTCTTGAGATACCGTGTTTACAAGCTTTTTTCAGCAAAATCATATTAAGCTCCCCAGCCACTACGCATTTTAATAAAATTCAACGTTTTTTTGTCATGAACATGTACACACCAGCTAACAATATGAAACAACAGACACGTAGTTGTTAAAATATCAACATTTCAAGATTTTTACATTAAGCCCCACCTACTCAATAATATGCATGACATCACCTTCAAAAACAATAGGGCACATCTACAGACCATGGGCTATCTGTGTACCACATATGACATGAATCCAGAGTATCGTTCTTGAGACATCGCGATTACGACCTGGCTGTCACAAACATGCACATATACATACACCCACACACGCACACACACACAATTCATCATGACTGCACAGGTTCCTGATGCTATCACATTAGAACTAAAAAGGGGGAGCGGGTAGGGACTTACAATTATCTGTACAAATATTACAGAAAGGTCACACTATAAAATATGTAGTTCTTACAAGGCTGAATTCTTCTAACAGTTTTCTCCAAGATTGTAGCCTACCTTCAACCATTTATAAGGACAAACCAGTACAGAATAAATACTGGTATGGAGTTAATTTTTATCCACTTGATTAAACATTTATATAGACACACAAGTACTGGACAAACCAGTACACAACAAGTACTCACTTGGCTTTGTGACTGTTGATCATCCCAAGAAGCGTCTCCACCACCTTTATGACCGCTCTACACTCAGCGATATTCTTTTTTACCCTTTCATATGTCAGCAGTGTGCCTATTGCATGGTTCTCACCATCCTTAAAATGTGACCGTCCATTGTCTTGTGACCCAATATGCAGTTTACCTACAAGAGATTACAAATGAAAATCTTAAAGGAAGATTCTGATTATTTTTCGATAGAGGACTATTACAGAAACAAATTGGTGGAGGAAAAAAAAATATTTAAAAAAATGTTAATGTCTTGTTCCGATTTGGAATTCATGTATTTCAAAGATTTCATAAGTGCATTGAAAGGTGACCTTGCAGTGTAAAGCATGATGTTATAATTGCAGATCCAAGATAGTTCTGTACATATTTCTACAAAATGAATATTACAAACGCTTTTAATGTTTCGTGAATGCTGAGGGAATGTGAATCCCAAAGAACATGCAGTTTTCCATTCACAAAAGCAGCATTTTTACGTGCACACTAGGCCTAGGAGTCAGGTAGTTCAGTTGGTAAGAGCTCACAGCTGAGATGCTGGAGGTACCAGGTTTAAGCCCCGGTTAGGTCTAACCCCGTTTTTCACAGCTATGCAGACAGATACACCGATCATCAAAACAGAAGTACGTCGTTTGCAGCTCCTGCTCCCCATTCAACTGTTGAGAGAAGTGGCAATGGTTGAATGGTGCTTCAGAGAGGACGTTTAGCCGTCGGTCCCGATGGTAGGACAGTCACACCCTACCTGGTTCTCTGAACACTATTCGAGAAGAGAAGCGTAAATACACGGTGTTCATTCACTTCCCTGAGCTAATGGATGGATGATGCCCCGTATGGGCAGCTCTCCCCTATACTAAAGCTCCGATGTTTGTAAAGCGCTCTTGAATATACTTGTATAGAAAGGGCGCTATATAGAATAATTACTATTACTACAACTCCATGCATTGAACGTACTCTTTTATTTTTCCTCCTTTTTCCTTAATGGAAACCTGAAAATTGTGCGGGTCTATTGGTGCCATGGTCTGCTATACACATATTTTTGGTCACGTGTGTGACCAAAAAATGGGAAATAAGTCAATTCATTAGGTTTTTATTTTTGTTTGTTTGATGAGAGTTTAAAGGCACCACAACAGCAAGGGTCAAATTGTTCCTGACAGGTCAGATCATTCCAGAGGTAGGAAGGAGAGTAAACAGGGGGAGATTGAGAGAAACACAAGAACTAAAAGCCAGAAAGCTGGGATCGAGAGAGGTGTATGGGTAAAATTATTTTTTAATGAATGTAGCTATGTTCGTTACTATATGATGACAAACTCTTAGTAAACCAAGGCATCAATTTCAACTGGTTACTGTTTTGTAATTGTGTATCACCATGGAAACAGGGGTCATAAAAGGTCAGTTACATGTGTGACATCAGACAGAAGCAACTTTTTCGATGCTGAAATTAATAAAAGAATAACTTTTGACTCTGCTTTACCTTCATAGCCTTCAATGTATAAAGTACAACATTTCCCCTTAATGTTACTTATGTTCAATAACAAATGGAACCATTGATCAATTAGTTTATTAAATTTTTGTTAATTATACCTGGTTACATGTGTGACAATTTCTGGTTGCGTATGTGACACTTAAAATATTTCAAAATTTCCCGTATCCTATTTTCTGCTTTTTGTCACCAAAAAAGTGGGTAATTTCATAAAGATATAGGATATTGACAAGATAAAAACAACCTTAAACTAAATAAAAATGGGTGTTTTAAATAAATATATCAAAAATAACACACCTTAAATTGTATTTGAACTGGGTAAGTTTCAGTACTTCAAATATAGGTTACAAATGTCTCAAAATTGGGCAAATTTGCATATTTTTGCATATTGTAACAACAGTATAGAATATTTTTTCTTTATCTTGTGAAAATTTTATCAGTCATGTAACATTACATACCCATGTGGGTAAAAATTCAAAAATAACACCAATATTCCTGCCAAAAATCTAAATTTTCTAATTTCAGGCTTAGTTTCAATAATCAGAGAATCGCCCTATATGTTTACACCCTCACAGCACCATACTTTTTTGGGACCATTTTGTTTCTTTTTTTGTCCTCCATTATTTAAGATCAACATGCTTCATAACTAAACTAACTACGAAAGAGTGAAATAATCAAATTATGTCACTTAAATTAACTGTGACAACCTTCTAAAACAAGTTGTTGGTTCAAGATATAGATGATTTTTTTTTTTTTTTTTTTATCAAATTCAGTTTATTGTGAAAAAGTGAAAAGAAAGAAAAAGTTAATCGTTCATAAATTAACCTTTCCAGGTTTACAAATAGTCCACGCCCACCATAGCAACGCAGTAACAATGTGGGGCAAACAGACCTCAGATCCACAATCGTGCATGACCAATATGTTAATATTTATTTAGATGTTCGCGAGGCCTGCCGCAAGCTTTAATTAATTTCTTGCACTTCTCCGGATTTTGAGAGTTTTTAGCAAATAGGATAAACAAAATTCAATTTGCTAACTGTTCTGGGTAAGGACAATCAGATTTACAAAGCCCGCAGCAGGCCCCGTAAGCGTAATTTTTGTTCACTATTTTGCCGTCACTCAGTCTGTGTGTGCAGAAATTTGTTTTGTACAGTAAGTTGCATTGACTACATTAGCGCGCCGTTAGCTACCTTTACTGTACCAGTACCGCGTAGGATGTTTGCCCCCACTTAGTTATGCAGATTTTGTTTTTAGGCAAATTCGTGCGGTGATTGCTAAAAACAAGCTGTCAATCATTAAACCCAGAAAGCTTAATTGTGGCGGAGAACTGTAAAATAACAGAAAACGGTTGAAAAATTATTACCTGGCATTGGATGGTAGGAAGAGTCCTCATAAGTACTGGAATCATCATTGTAATCCGAGGTGGATGCATGCGGCGGCCTCTCATCAAAATCTGCCATTTCTTTGTGGAGCTCATCTTAAAAAGCAAAACGAAAAAATAATCAATGCAATCATTTTCTAAGTAGTAATATGAAAAAGCTTAGATGAATATTATTATGTAAATGGAAATCTGATAAAACGAAACAAAACTAAACTTTCACGGACACTAAAAATGGGTTAGTTCTTTAACCCAGCAATCAAAACCAAGATTTTTAAGCCAGGCATAGATTGTTTTTCAGAAAGGGGATACCTAGAAAATGTGTGTTTTTATTAGAAGGACCAATGGTTCCAGGCTACTTATCTTCATATTTTCTGTCAAAAATATGCTGAGAGTTTTGAAATCTTTTTCAATTTAGCAAAATTTCAAATTCTTTCTTTAGCAACTCAAATTAAAGACTTTTAATTAAAGAACTTAAAATTATAAACCTTTTCAAAGCTGAATCAGCAATTTCTGGAAAGCTAAAACAAACATGTCAAATGGGTAAAATTCACATGTCTAATAATAGACCAATGGTAGCTGCAACAGCAGCTGATTGGTGGGTAACAATGGGAAAATTCCACAAGAGCTTGATTGGTCGGAAGTACCAAAGAATTTTCATACGATTCTCTGAATTTTGGTCTTCAAACAGACAATCATGATTTCCAGAAAAGATTTCCCTAAGATGTGATTTTATTTTCTCTTCAACTTTGTTATAAAATAGACGACGCAAACCAATTGAAAAAAAAAAGTTAATGTATGTTTCTTTACCTCCATTAGCAAACAGCTTTCTTCTGCTTGAAGTGGTCAGAACGTCATGTCCATTAATGACCACCTCAGAATCCTTTGAGACAGTCAAGCGTTGGATGCTTGTGTATTTGGAATTCACTGACGGCGACCACCGAGGATCTCGCATCATCTCCTCCATCTTAGCCCTGAGGGCATTGTTCGTTTCGATGCTGCGCTCCAGTTGTATGCGAAGACGCCTCATTTCTTGGAAGAGCTCTGAGAGGTCAAGACCGGTCTTGGGGTCAACTATTGACGGGAAATCTCGGCTGGTATTGGTGTGGTCACCTGAGGATTCTGTTGATAGTACATAAGTATGTTCAGTTTAGCTGAATCAGTATTGGATATCAACTTCTAACTAGAGCTGTCTGAATGACAGCATCCTCGACTATTTGAAGCTGCAGGAGGAGTGCGCTACTTGAACGAAGTAAGCAGATATACTTATCCTGTAACTTCCAGTGAGAGAAGCTAAGCTTTAGGAAAGTCCACTTACAGTATCTATTTCTTTGTTTTCATTTTCGGTTCTGATGCTATCGGCATTAGGAACCTATTCAGTGGTGTGGGTATGGGTGTGCGTGCAGGTGTTAAGTTTTGCCTGTAATTACAATATCTCATTTATTCACTGTTGAATAATGCTTATTTATCAAATGATGACATACATCTAATAGGCACTGCAATTACTGTAGCAAAGTATGAAATGTCAATAGTTTGATGAATTCCATCTAAAAGTTATCTAATCCCCTCCAACGCCATCCATGCGTTCCTCCCTGATAACATCCTTCCCTCCCTCCCGGATGCCAAACATCCATCCCTCCCTCCGCAATGCCATCCATCCCTCAACAATGCCATCCATCCCTCCCTCCCCGATGCCATCAACCCCTTTCTCCTTCCCCGATGCATCCACCCATCCCTAACCGATGCCATCCATCCATCCCTCCCTCCCCCCCTGATGCTATCCATCCCTACCCCAATGCCTTCCATCCTTACCTCCCAGATGTCATCCATCCCTCCTTCCCCAATGCCATTTCTCCATCCCTCCTGATGTATCATCCCTCCCCGATGCCATCCATCCCTTCCTTCCCGATGTCATCCATCCTTCCCCAAAGCAGCATCCATCCCTCCAGCCCTGATGCTATCCTTCCCACCGTCCCAAATGCCATCAGTGATGTGAAACAATTTGTTTTGATAGCATGTTGGACAAACGTTAAATCTTGAAGTGGTTGTGAAAACTGAAAACTTTATACATGGGACACATCAAAGTCTGAATGAAACATATTTTAAAAGCTTCTCTAGCTTCTAAGTAATGGCTGATAAAAGTTTGAAGAATTCTTAATACAAAAAAATTGATGAATTGGAATAGATGCCCACAATCTTATCAACATTCATCAAATTTAGGTTTCTCAAATTCAGCTGTTGATGATTTCTATAACATGCTTCCCATAAAAGAGCTGAGGTATGATCAAGATTGATCAATTGTAGGTACTGCTTTCCTTCAGACCATTTGTCAAAAGATTTAAAACAAATAATTTGTGAAAGATTATTTAACGAATTTGCATTTTAATTCCCAGAGATTCAAAACGCTAAAAATGGTCAATTTGAACCGTTTTGCGTGAGATTTGTAATTAGTTTCATGATATTCAAATGAAGGTTAATCTGCAGGGTAGCTGTCTATTATTCCCTGGCAAAGGGATGCAAGGGAAGCTGTAAGTCCATGGACTCTGCTCATGGACATCTTTTATATTTCAAATTAAGGAAATCAACAAACAGAAGCAATATTTTCCATGAAAAGTTTAAAATCTAAAGCATCAGAATTAAGAGAGATAAGTAGCTTCCTATGAAAAAGAAAAACAACACACTATAACATATCAATTTAACAATGTCAGTTTGTCATAGGATAATAAACAAAGCAAATAAGGGGTGTCTCCTCTCGTCCAATCACAATGCAGAACACAAACTTAGATGTTTGCATGAACTGATGTATAAAGTACAGCCTGACTTACCATTGGCTTTCACTTGCTCAAAGACACTGAGCTCAAATCTCAACGACTTCTGCAGTTCAATGTTTTCCTCCAGTTTCTCAGAGAAGTGTTTGTTTTCAGCTTGTAACCTGAAGAAGAAAAAATCATACTCAAATAATCTCAAAACAACACCATTTTTCTTTTGGTATTTTTTACAGAAACATCAACTTACCCCACTAAGGGTAGAGGGGGTATTTACGAGACTTATACTTACCTTCCATGCTACACCTGATTGCATATTTATAGCATGGAATGCAAGGTATAACTTGAAGTAAATATCATCTTTTACTACTATAGGATTAGTTCAGTGGTCAAGTCAGTCCACTCAGCTGTAAAATTAGTACAGATCTGCTGGGGTGTTAACCTGTGATGGACTGGCATGCTATCCAGGGGGAGTCATCTGCTAATGCTGAAGGAAACCAGGGATAAGCACCCTGGCGGGGATGGGCATTCATGAGTATGAATATCCAGTCTGAGTATGGATTTACTTTTTTCTTAAGTTAAGTGGTCAAGCAAGGCCATCTTATATAAAAGAGGACTTCAACAGAAACAAAATAAAATGGCGCCAGTGCACCACAACTGGTCATTAAAGGCCGTGGACATTGACTTGGTTGTCGATGTTATGTCTGTACGTACGTCGTACCTGTGTTCTCGTCCGGGTCGTATTAAGTGTTTCGTGATAGCATTTGTACTATCATAACCGAATACGCAGGCAACGACCCCGTCATTGTAATTGTGTGTTCAACTCTCTCTCTCTCTCTAAACAAAATAGTGAAGACAGCATTCAAAAATCTTATTCCGTTAAGGAGATATCTAAGTGTAAAGTTCAGTCTAATTTGTGTAGGAATGACTGGTGTGGAACGTTGTACTGTAGAATGTCTGCACCCGCATCCTTACTTTCTTGACCATTGTAAATGTATGCTAAAGAAAAATTTATTGTAAGGAATATTCCCATGGTATTTTGATGTATCTGGTAGAGACAAATTTAAGAAACAGATCAAAAAAAAAAACCATGTTGATATCTCATTCCTAGAAGAAGTCATTGAACTTTAAAGATTTTTCTTGCCCGAATAAAAAGATTTTTGTACTGAGTATAAGTCATCATTATGTCATCATAGCACTTCCTGTACTAATCTTGATGTATTTTCTTGAAAATGAATCGCCAAGTTTTCATAATTCAAATCTAAGTTACAAGAACAGATTGGAAAACATTATTGTAAACTTTATTCTACACTATTCTTTATAATTTTTAAGATGAAATTGTTCCCAATCATTTAGAAAGAATTTTTATTTTTTTAAAGAATACATAAAGAGCAGTACAGGAAGTGCTGTAATAACAGTGATGACTCAGACCAACAATCTCTTTTACACGGACAAGAAAAATCTTTAATATTCAATAACTTCTTTTAGGAATAAGATATTAACTTGGTTTTTTCACCAATCTGTTTCTTTTATTGTCCTCTATCAAATATATTACAATGAAATTCCATGGGAATATTACTTTAACGTTTTCACTACTGGATTTTTTTTTATTTCAACCTTCTCAATAAATTTCTTTTTCCTTTTGTTTTATTCCTTTCCTGAAACATCCAATGGGTTTTGATAATTTTTAAGGAAAACATGTAATATAATACCATAAAAACTAGGAAGAATGTGAAAATGTCACATCATAACTAGTCTGATGTCAGTCGTTTCAACAAAAATTAAATATATCCTCAACAATAGAAGTTTGGGACTATTTTTTTTTTCCTTCTGCATTTGTTTCATTTGAAAGTCCTCTTTTATATAAGATGTACTTGCTTGAACACTCAACTGATACATTCAAGTATTTCGTTGTTGTTGACAGGAGTATGGTGGGTAGGTTAGGATGTGATATCACAACTACTGTAGTCTGATTTCAGTCGTTTCTGCACAAATGAAGTAGAACTTTATCTTGAAGCAGTTTCTTTGGAAGTCCTCTTTCATATAAGATGTACTTGCATGACCACTGGATTATACCATATAAAGAGGGAGGCTGGTCTCAGTAAAATTGTGGGATGAGAATATTTACGTCACTCCTGGTTGTGTGGTGCGCATGTCTGTATGTACAGTCCAGACAGCGGCACGGTGTGTGTGTGAAGTTTCATGCACAGTGTATAACGTTATAACATTACGTGAAACTTGTTTCATTTTTAAGCCCTTTGTCACAAAGAAAAAGTGAAATATTAGTAAGATAATACTACAATAGTAGTAGTCACTAGACAAAAATACAAGAAAAAAAAAAAAAAAAAAACTCGCAAATACATGATTCTACAGAGGTTCAAATTCACGACTGTTTGTTTGAAACACTAACCGCCACCCATTGCGCTAACCAACTGGGCTATTACATGTATTGATTTGTACAGGGTTTTATTTGAATTACTCCATGAAATAAGAGCCAACATATCATTGGTTAAAATTTGAACCAATCAAACAATTTGAATCAAACATTGTGAGCATATGACAATTTTACCTCTTTAAGTAGTTTCCCGTTGTTGACACAAGTGTTTATGAACCTACATACCTGTAAAAGTTCTTCTGCAGGTCATGGAGGTCCTTTTTCAGTTTCTGTATTTTCTGTTCTCGTTCTGTTACAGACATCTTCAAGGAATTGATTTCCTGTTCTCGTTCCGTTACAGACATCTTCAAGGAATTGACAGTTTCCGTCAGTTTCAGGTTCGTCTCCTCTAAATGAATGATGGTGATGCCTGTCGGGTAGAATTAAATCAATAACATATCTTTATAGTGCTCCTTCTGTAAAACATGTTCACAGGAGCTTTACAAACTTAAATATAACTCACAAAAGAATAAAAATATAAAGTAGTATAGTTGGTTGATTGGTGAATGCATAACTGCAATTAAAGAAAATACCTGTTCAACCTTAGAACGTCATAAAATCATTTTTAACAGAAAGGAATAGCTATAAACTTGTTTAGGTCTAGTATATTCTACCTCTACATTTATGTCATTGCAAATTTTCAAGAAAATACCAAGACATTTATTCAGCACTTGTTGAATTTTGAAGAAATGCCCAGAAATTTGTCAGCACTTCAATTACTTTTTTAATTTCAAATTGCTAGAAATGCCAAAATATTGGAATGGACACGAAAGTTTGTGTCTTGAAGGCATATGTATGGTCTACTCTTCTCTATGGCTGTGGATGCTGGACAATTACCAGTGACATCGAGAAAAGATTAGAAGCTACAGAAATGTGGTTCATTAGGAGAATGTTGAAAATATCTTGGACAAAAAGGAAAACAAATGATGATGTCCTGATAGCTTTAGGCATGGACAGGTCCCTACTCCCTACTAAATTTTCAGGCATGTAGAGGCAAAAAAGAAGCAGAAAAGATTATACAGAAATGTGGGGTGGAAAATATCTTGACAAAAAGGAAAACATGATGTCCTGATAGCAGGCATGACAGGGAAAATGTTTATGAGGGCAAAAGAAGCAGTGGGAAGGGCAAAAGAAGCAGAGGAAGGTTAAATATGTCCAAAGCTTAAACAACTGGGCAACTGTCCCGAGAAGTAGCTATCAGTACCAAACGGGACCGTCTAGGTCCGATAAGCGTGAGCGTGACTGCACCTGGCGAGGCCGTAAGAACAGCGTGGAGGAGTTCACGTCGTTATCTCATTATACCTCTATTCTGCTGGGGCCACCGAGTAAGTGGCGGCAACGCCAAAACGCCCCAGAAACGCAGAACAGTACACAACGGTCCGGCGGCGTTCCGTTGAGAATAGGTAAAATATATATAAACTGAGGCGTAGGGAAATGCGGAGGAGTTCCGTGCCACGCCAGGCTATGCAGTCGTAACAAATCCTGAGTTTGTTCCATCCATGAACTCATGAGCGAAACAACGGTCAGCTGCGTGGGGAAGGGGCGACCGTCAGTACTCACGCCATCCCACGTGTCGGTAAAGCGTGGGGGCGCGGAACTGGGCGAGCCGCACGACCCCAATGGTAGTTCATGGCTACTGGTCCTCTACCACACAGCCGCGCCGCTGGTCCCATCGCGAACCGGCGTTAGCTCCGTTTGTAAGCCTAACACCGTCACTACGAACGCAGGACGGCAACACCGGCGGCTTCTGGCGTGCCGGACTCACACGGCCGCGGACCGTCGAGCAGCTAAAAAGCGTCCCAGCAAGAAAAAGCGACCGGCAAAAGCGACTGCAACCGCACGGAGCGGCTATACGAAAGTCGCAATATCCGAAGTTCCGATGGGCCGGGTTTACGTAAAACGGCGTTAATATCTGTGAAGATTAATGTGAGCCAAAGGTCGTTCGTTCGGCGTAAACGGCCGGAAATCACGCCCGGTTCATGAAAAGTAGTTTGAGCGGTCGTGGAACTACGTGCAAAGAGTACCACGGGGAATAGCTCTAACGCCGTGATGGTATGCCTCCATGCCGGGTAAGAATCGAAATCTTATCACGTCCAGCGCTAGGCCAATTACGGAACGGATGTTCAACCAGAATCAGCGCTAACTGGCGAGCTGCAACAACAGCCTTAGTAACAATAAGTTTATGCATTTGGCCATGATCGCCAATGTCTGTTCCAGACTGGGCACCTAGAGAGAAAGAGATAAATGCCAAGACATTTTTTGTCACTTAATATGTCAGTTCTTAAATTTCAAGAAATGGAAAAACAATTTTTCAGCATTTAGAATATAACTTTCTTCAAATTTATTCTATCTGACATTTCTTTATCATGAGACAACTTACGTCCATTTTGGCCTGCTCCGTCCAATTTTCCCTGAAGCTGCTCTCGCAAACGATCGTTCTCCTCCATCGACTCTTCCAGCTTCTTCCTCAAAGCTCGCAACTCCTCTAAGTACTCCGCCAGGGTCGTGTCCGTTCCTCCTTCTCTCATTGGCTGGGTGCTTTTTACCACCTGAGGGCTGCCCTCAGGAGTTCTTGAGTGAAGTACATTCTTATAACCGTCAAGTTCTTTCTTCAACGCTGACACCAACAGCTGATTTTGTCGAAGCTTTTCATACAGTTGTGAAATATCAATGGTGTCTTCTGGCAAATATGTGCTGTGTCCATTTACGCTCGTCTGCGTTGAAGTGTTCTGATGATTTCCTTGAGTGGATGAGTGACCGCTTGATGATGACCTGGTCTTAGAAAGCTGATGAACTTGCTTGTGGAGTTTTGTGATTGTTTTGTTCTTCTGGGTTACTTCATGGGATAACCTTTCAAAAATAAAGAACAAACAAAATAAGGTTATAACAATGAGTAAGAAAATGAGAAAATTAAGGCTCTTTCAAAAAGATTGTTGGCAATTTTTTGACTTTACTGATAACTTTCAAGAAGATTTGATAACAACATGTCACATGTCACACTATCAAATAGAAAGAAAACATTTTATGAGAACAAAATTTAAATATGAAAGAAGAAATAAAAACAATTAAATGCTTTATGTAATAATATGGTAACAAATCAATCACTGATTAATGAACTTTGTCAGCACATCAATAGCAAATGTTATATAGTGCCAGAGAGGTCACAATATACCAATGTAACTTAATACACATCAAAAGAACAACATGGTGGGATTAGAAAGAAAGTAAACTGAAAGATGCAAACACACAGCAGATTGTAGGAGAAAGAATAAAAGATGGCTTACTCATATTGGCATGAGCAGGATTTGTTTGGGGAGGGGGGGAGGGGAGGGGCAAGTCACAACATAAAATTTGCCTACCGAAAGTGGGGTGAAAAATCATAAAATCACACTTACATACAAGAAATCACCATAAAACACATAAATATGAGAAAGATAAAAAGTGGGGGGCTTTAACTTAATTTCAAATGGATGATAAAACCTCACTTTTCAAGATCTTGCCTCGTCTCCTCAGCAACTCTCTGGTTGTCTGAGAGTAAGTCCCTTAGTTTCTGGTTCAAAGTGTCTCGACTGTGCAGACTTCTCTTCAGCTGGGAGATTTCCTCTAACTTGGCTTTCAAGCTAGAACAAGAGGATAGAACACAATTGTGAGACATAGTTTACGTAGAAAACAATTCAAACTTATTGTCATGCTTAAAGGATTAGTTCTATACAAATGAGACAGAATTTTAAAATTAAATATCTCCTTATAGAGGGATTTCATTACGTGACTCCTAACTCATCTGGAAGCCATTTTGCAGGGTAATGGCTTCGTTGCATTTCACACGTCTTCACACGTACAACAACATACTACATGCTAAACTACCAGTTCAGCGAATTTTACTTATTGCAATTTTTCTTCCCTTCCGATTTTACTTTATATTTTCCTAAAGTAATTTACCAGGTATACGAAGGGTAACTTTCATGTTAACGCCAGCTGATTCTTCGTTATACTCAGACAAAGCCTACATACCTGATATAAAATGCTCGCTGCAATCCTAATGTGAACTCTAGGTTGAAAGCAGTCGTTTCTTACATTGTGAACGTCGATCAAGATCAGATGAAAATCAAGAAAATGTCTTTTTAATCCCTCGCATACATCTTTTAGTGCAACCAACGGCACAGCAAGATTCTGGCCTAATTTTCTTACAAAAATAATCTTATATAACAACATGTAAACGTATGTCAGTCTAATTAAATGTACAGCAGACGACAGTGGTTTTTCCCGACAAAATGGCCATGTAAACAAAGTCATGTGACCTCATGACGTCAGCTGAAACACCCTTATTTGAAAAACATATTGAAGTCAAATCTTGACTACTTTTGTTTCTTTCAAATTCTTGTAGATTTGCTTGCTTGACCATTGAACCTTTATTAAATCTTTACATGGCCATACATACAATGCTGCAACTTATTCCTTACTCAAAAGTTCTAAGTTTTTTAAAGACAAGATAATAATATAAATATATCACGTTTTCCATTACCTCTCAACCAATGCCGGAATCTCAAACTGCTTAGTTTGACTTGACTTTGTACTTTTCTTTGGTTCTGAAAGAAAAAGAAGAAGTAAATTATTCCTTTTGGAATTAACGTTTGGTTTCTTGAGGTTTGATGGCACCGCGACAGTCAAAAGTCATAACGTGCCTGGGGGGTGTTAAATAATCAAAGTACAGCGCTTAGGAAAGAGATGATTGGAAAAGGAGGAAAGGATGGAGAGAAGTAAAAAAATTGAGGAAATAAGTTGTAGTAGAAAAGGTGGTAAAAGGAGAGAGGAAGAAGGATGTGAGATAGAAAAGGATGGGGGTGTGGGGAGATCAAATCAAGTGAAGTGGAAAAGGTAGCTGTTGCAGAGGAAGGTGATCAAGTTGGAGGGGGACTGTTCTTAAAGAAGTCGCAAATTGTTGTGGCAGGGGATAGGAAAGATCTGGAGTTGGCGTAAATCAGACAGGTTAGGAGGATATGATTGATCGAGAGATCGGTATTGCAAGTGGGGCAGATAGGTTTGGGAGAGCCAGAAAGGAGTGGGTGAGATAAGTTTGGCATAGGCGAATGTGGGAATTGACATTATTAGTATCAGTGATAGAACAAAGAATGCAGTGAGGTTGATTCCTTGCACTTATGAGCAGAAAGTTACATCCTCTGTATAGGAGAATCAATTTCCTTTATAAAAATCTTGTCAGGTAAAATGATATTGTTAATTAATTTTAGTGTGCAAATCTGAAGTCTGCCAACAAATTACAATCAATTCTGACTAGAAGTTCCTTTGCAATGGCTGAGAAATTTGATCAAAGTTGATGAAATTTGATGATTTTATATATGAATACAGAATTTCACTGAAATTGCATTAAGCATTAGTGACATATTGATGGGAATTTTATATCATACGTTTGTTTGAAAATACATTTCAAAATTGTCATCCTCAAAACTATGCAACAATCATATGAAAATTGTGCTATGGCATAAACGCTGCACTTACCTGCAAGGGTGTTTTGCAACGTTTCAGCAACATTGGCACCACTCCTTAATTTTTCTGTCGCAAAATCAAACTTCTCCGCAACCTCCTCTCCCACATTCTCAACAAGCCAATCACGCGCTGCTTTGATGTCCTCCATAGTCTGCAGGGCATCCAATAGCATCTGCTTCATCAGGTCGCAAAGTTTCTTGGATTCCCCCAGGTACAACTTGAGAGCAGCGATTTCCTTTTCTTGCTCCCTCACTTTGTCCTTACTTGCTTTCCCGGGAGACAAGAAGGATGCATTAAATTGTGTCTTGATATCCCGGTACTGGTCATGCAAGGTGAAATTGAGCTCATTCGCTTGGTCCAGTTGCTCTCGGAGATGCTCAACCTCTTCTTGCAAGCGACCGAATGCTTCCTGATTAGATTCCACCTGACTCCAGTCTGTACATGTACCGTCTGGATTTCTTGACCTAGATGGACTTGCGGATCTACTTCTGTATCGACCCTTACTGATCTGCCCCTGTAGAGTTTGGATTGTGGTACGGCATCTCTTATTCTGCCTCTTTAATGTGTCGACCTGCTCTCTAAGTTCCATGACATCATCTGATTGTCCATATTCAGAGAAAGAAGCGCCAAGAAGACTCTCTTGACCCTGAAACCAAGATGACTGGTAGTTGCCCTCCTCCACATCTGTTTCTACATCGGTTTCATCTCCAGTATCTGAGATATACGATGGAAACTGCAGCCCCTTTGAAAGAACAGTTTTCTTAAACAAGTTGGGATCACTGCATGCTCTTTTCGGTGAGCCCAACGGCCCAATTCCAGCATTATGAAGCTGTCGTCTGTAACGCTGCATTCGTTCTGCCTGTTGATGAACAGTGCCCTCTGTTGCTTTGAGTTTCCGTTGGAGCGCGAGACACTTCTGCGCAGATTCCCTCAATTCCTTCTGTGAGCTTTCCAACTGTTTCTGAAGAGTATCGATGAGATCCTTATTAATTTGATCGCTCCTTGATGCGTGTGAGCTGCGATAATCCACGTCAGTCAGTCTAGTGCCCTCCTCCTTTTCATCTTCCTCTTGTTTCAGCTTCTCTAGCTCTTCTTGTAACCGTTCGACCTCTCTCGCTAAGTCAATAATTAATTCAGGATTAAACTTTTGGGAGGAACTCCCTGCAGGCGTATTCATGGAAATGTGTTTCTTCAAAAGATCGTTCATATTTTGTGCAGTCTTCAATTGTTTTTTCAAATTTGCGATCTCTAACTCCCTGTTTCCTTCAGGGCTCTCAACCACAGCTTGAAGATCATCCAAAAGGGCAGCATTTTCATTCCTTAACTCGTCAGCTTCGTTAGTTTTATCTTGTAGTTGCTCTTTTAATAGAGCATTAGAGGCTTGAAGGTGATCCATGAGAGTATTTCCTGAATCTATCGAGTCTTTTGGGCCAATTCCAAGACGATCTCTCAGGGCAAGATTTTCTTTATCTTTTCTCCTGATCAGTATCTTAGCTTTCTCGATCTGACTCTTCATGTGAGGGACAACCTGCTGCTCTTTTGCTTTCCTTTTGGCAAACTCATCGCATTCCTTTCTCAGCTTTTCTTGTTCATCCTCTAATTCAAGCATCTGTTTCTTGTAATCTTGGACTTTATTCTCAAGATCTTTGAAACCCTCTTCTAATTTAGTCTTTTCTTGGTATAACGAAGGCACATAAGTCCTTCCATGAGGAATTGATGAGTTCGGGCCAAGACCAAAACAACTTCTTAAATCCTGATTCTGTTGCTCTTGTTCCTGCAACTTTGCATCCTTTTCTCTCAAAAGTGTCTTGGCTTGATCCAACTGTTGTTTCAAAATCGGAATCACATGTTCATTTGCTTCGGCGCCATCCCGTGACTGATTCAGTAACGCCGTCTCAAGCTGTTGATGGAGATCCTCAATCTCTTGCTCTCTCTGACGGACCTTGTCTTGAAGGCTTGACACCTCCTTTTTCAAGGCGGTGCTTGATTGAACCGCTTTGCTGTCATCTTCCTGACCAGGTATACTCCTCAAGCTCACAATCTCATCTCTCTCAAGCTGTTCCTCCATTGTCTTCAGCTGATTTTCAGATTCTGCCAATTTATCCCGCAAATCCAAAACCTCCTCGAGTAATTCTGGCACGGTGAGCTTGCTGACATCAGCTTGTCTTGGGATAATTAAAGGCTCGTTTACGAAACTCAATGGGGCGCCATCAATTTCATCTCCCTTGCTGGTTTGGACTTCTTTGTTATGAAGGTCTTTCAAGCGAGAGTGTAAAGCCTGACTCCAATGTTTGTTCTCATAAGGTCGCAAGCATTGATGTTCAGTTGACTGAGAAGCAGCACTAGGGGAGAGATCTGGAATGATAAGAAATCATCTTCAAATATTAAAGGAGCACTTGGGAAAAATGGAAGGGCGCATTAATCTAAAGTCTCCTGAATATTCAAACACACTTTTTGTGCACATAATAGTAATAAAAACCTTTGACGTGGCAATTTAATAATGATTTCTAATGAATACTAAAGTAAATTTTCACCGACGAGCATCAAAATTGAGACGCTTTTTTATTTTAAAATTACCATGACTTAGCAACAAAGATGGCCTCACTTTTCTATGGAAAGCTCCTTTAAGATGGACTTTGTCAACTATATACACGGTACATATTATGCAGAACGAAAAATATTAAGTTTCTTGTCCTAAAATGGTAGAAGTTCTCTGAAACTAAGAAAAAATAAAATCAAAACCTATTCTCACCTTGCTTCTCACTATAAATGCCACTTGTACTCGAGGAATCCCGCAGTCTACCATCAACATTTATAACGATGCCCTCTCCAAAGTTGATACCCAATTCTAATTGACGACGCAAAGCTTGGACAGCTGCCAACTCAGACTCCAGCAACTTTGACCTCGTTATATCCTCCTCGTTTCCACTCTGAGTTATATTAACAGACAAATTACGATCAGCTCGCAAGACATCGGTTAGACGACTCAGCTCTCTTATTTGATCTTTAAGGGCATTCTGAAGCTGCAAAAGAGAGATTGATTTGATTGGTTGATGAGACTTGTAAGCACATCCATACCAAAGGTCACATAGACCATTTCAAATCTAAATCAACAATTTCCGGAAAATTTATTTAAATTCACACTTCCATAATGGACCAACCATAATCTGGGGAATATCTTATCGACCAATCAATACTGGGGGAATCTTGGGCATCTGCACAATTCACACATGATATGGTACCAAGCGTGCGAAAAAGAAAAAAAAATCTTTATAACCAGTGCATAATACATAAAGGAAGGACCGAGTAGCCAGTGGTAAATTTCTCCTTCAGCAATTGCAGCTGATTAACCAGTGGTAAAGGAAAGGAAAGGACCCAGTAACTTGATTGGTCAAAAGGAGAAGGTAAAGGATCAGTTAAACCAGTTTGAGAAAAGGACCTAGTAAAGTGGTATAGGGATAGGAAGGACTGAGTAACCAGTGGTAAAGGAGAAGGAAGGACCAAGCAACCAGTGGTAAAGGAGAAGGAAGGACTGAGTAACCAGTGGTAAAGAAGAAGGAAGGACCTAGTAACCAGTGGTAAAGGAGAAGGAAGGACCGAGTAACCAGTGGTAAAGGAGAAGGAAGGACCAAGTAACCAGTGGTAAAGGAGAAGGAAGGACCTAGTAACCAGTGGTAAAGGAGAAGGAAGGACCAAGTAACCAGTGGTAAAGGAGAAGGAAGGACCTAGTAACCAGTGGTAAAGGAGAAGGAAGGACCGAGTAACCAGTGGTAAAGAAGAAGGAAGGACTGAGTAACCAGTGGTAGAGGAGAAGGAAGGACCGAGTAACCAGTGATAAAGGAGAAGGAAGGACCTAGCAACCAGTGATAAAGGAGAAGGAAGGACCTAGCAACCAGTGGTAAAGGAGAAGGAAGGACCGAGTAACCAGTGGTAAAGAAGAAGGAAGGACTGAGTAACCAGTGGTGAAGGAGAAGGAAGGACCTAGTAACCAGTGGTAAATGAGAAGGAAGGATTGAGTAACCAGTGGTAAAGGAGAAGGAAGGACCGAGTAACCAGTGGTAAAGGAGAAGGAAGGACCAAGTAACCAGTGGTAAAGATGAAGGAAGGACCTAGTAACCAGTGGTAAAGGAGAAGGAAGGACCGAGTAACCAGTGGTAAAGGAGAAGGAAGGACCTAGTAACCAGTGGTAAAGGAGAAGGAAGGACCGAGTAACCAGTGGTAAAGGAGAAGGAAGGACCGAGTAACCAGTGGTAAAGGAGAAGGAATGACCGAGTAACCAGTGGTAAAGGAGAAGGAAGGAGGTAAAGTGGTAAAGGAGAAGGACCTAGCAACCAGTCGTAAAGGAGAAGGAAGGACCTAGCAACCAGTGGTAAAGGAGAAGGAAGGACTGAGTAACCAGTGGTAAAGAAGAAGGAAGGACTGAGTAACCAGTGGTAAAGGAGAAGGAAGGACCAAGTAACCAGTGGTAAAGGAGAAGGAAGGACCTAGTAACCAGTGGTAAAGGAGAAGGAAGGACCTAGTAACCAGTGGTAAAGGAGAATTCAGTTGAAAAGAAGATATTTGAGTGCTCTTAATTCCATGCTATGATTGTTTGTACATTTTAGAGGTTTTTAATGGAAAGCTGTGATCGAGAGAGGAGGTGCATGGGTAAAACTAAAAACATTAATTAAATATGGTTGTAGAGGGACATGCTGGATCTGAGGATTTTTTTGGAAGAACTCAGCACTTGAGTGTAAATTATAAAAATACATTGTACTTTTTTTTCATTAATTGGATACATGGAAAGAAATACAATTTCTTGAAAGAAATAAAGAGTAATAAAAAGTATGTCTCCAGAAATGAACATAAAAGCATTTTCAAACGGAAAAATGTCTTCTCAATCCTAAAGGATTACTTCAGTGGTCTGACATGTTTGAAAAGGATTGGTGTAGAAAGTCTACTTTAGAAGGTGATGTCACTTCCTCACTTTCTGAGCAAATAATAATTAAAGATTAATGTTGAAGCGGAGTATTTATATGCATATTTAATGCACAGGGCAAAGGACTTTGACATGAGTAGAATGACCTGACATTGGGAGAGCCATTTGCGAGTGCAAATTCCTTTAAACCGTGCATTAATTATGCATAAAAACACAATGCCAAACATAAATTTTTTTAAACAAATTTCATGTTAGATTTGTTTAAATTCATAAAAAAACAACATAAACTAAAAAAAATGAAAAACGAGATCACTTTAAAGATATATCTTATATCCATTAAAAAAGGCACCTATTTTGAAAATGAAATAAACCAAATAATCATGGTCGTGTGTTAAGAGGATTTAATGCACTGGTCATAACATTGTAACTACTCCATAGAAAGTTTATAAAATATTTTATTGAAATTAAATTAAATTTTTTTACTTTTTACTGAAAAATTTCAGAGAGTAAATAAAATGACTTCACCACATTCTACCTAAGCACTCTCTGGATATAACAAGTAACAAATATCCTGGGAACTAATCCTAAAGGATAAGTTCAGTGGTCAGACATGTTAGAAATGACTGGTCTAGAAAGTCTATTGTATGAGGGTGATGTCACACTCTCACTATCTTAACAACTGTTAATGTTTTTACTAGTTTAAAACATACTTTTTAAAGTTTAGTTCAGTGGTGAAGCAAGTCCATCTTATATGGAAGAGGACTTCAAAGGAAACATCTTATTCCATTAAGGAGATATTTAGGTTTAAAGTTTGGTATCATTTGTGTAAAAATGACTGAAATCAGACTAGTTGTGACATCACAGCCTCAGATTCCTCAAAAAGTCTTTATGTATTCTATCATATGTTGTCCTTTAAACTTGTGGTTTTACAACCATTGAATATGTCATGAAAGTAGTAAAACAGAAACTTGCAAAGATAATTATGATATACCACCTGAAGAAAATTTGAAAATAATTAAAATAGGGAAAAGGTTAAAAATATATTTTCTTTAAAATGCATTTACAATTGTTAAGAATGTGAGGAAAATGGCACCAACCTTCCATAGAAACTTACTACACCAGTCATTTCTACAAATATAAGACAGAGCTTTAAACTTAAATATTTCCTTAACGGAATAAGATTTTTGAATGCTTTCTTCACCATTTTGTTTATTTTAAAGTACTCTTTCATATCGGATAAATTTGCGTTACCCCTAAACTAATCCTCTAAGTTCTTAAGGTGGGGTAGATAACAGTTCCACTGTACTTTAGCCCTTTCCAGACATATCAAATGATTGCACGTCAAAAAAACTCTTAAAATACACAGAGACTTTTGAATAACGTGAGGTTGTGATGTCACTTTTAGTCCATTAGTCATTTTAAACCTTGATTAAATACATTTTGAATATTTTATTCAGCATATCTTTATTTTATTCTTCGATCTATCACATAAAATTAACATCTCTGAGTTATGAAATAAGCCACACCCACCACAGCAATGCGGTAACTAGATGGGGGCAAACAATCCTTAAATATGCATTACCAGTGCACTGACATTTAGATGTTCTCGAGGCCTGCTGCAAGCTTTGGTCCATTTATGGCACTTCTCCAGATCTTTAAAGTTTTTAGCAAAAAGGATCAACAAAATTCAGTTTGCCAAGTGTTCTGTGTAACAGCAATCAGATTTTCAAAGCCTGCAGCGGGCCTGTAAGCGTAATTTTTGTTCACCATTTTGCCGTCACTCAGTCTGTGTGAGCAGAAATTTGTTTTGTACAGTAAATTGCATTGACTTCATGAGCATGCACCGCTAGCTAGCTGTACTGTACCAGAACTGCATGGGATGTTTGCCCCACTTAGTTACACAGATTTTGTTGCTAGGCAAATCATGCAGTGATTGGTTGAAAAAGCTGTCAGTCATCTAACTCAGACAGGTTAATTATCATCTTTAACTGAATTATACTTTAAAAACATACAAGGGGTGTTTGACTAACTTCTTCTGTATCATTGTTGGGTCTACGTTTGCTCCCTCCATCCAATTTCCGCTGCTATTCAGGGATGTCGTCTGCTTCTTCAGATCCTACAAACACAAGATCAAAATAACTTGTTTCATTAACAAAATGACTAATATCGGTCTGAGAAATATATCATCGGCATACAGCCTCACCTCGTAAGCTTAATTGTTAATCTGGAAGATAAATTTTATCTTGATATAAAGACAACATTAGCTAAAGTTGTTTAAAATATATTTCTAAAAAAAGAAGTCAAAATTGGTTAAAAGTTTGTGTGTGCACACAGGTAGACTTTATATTTTCTTATGTAAATCATTCTACCATTTACAGAATTTGTTTAAAGAGAATAGCCAATTGGCCTCACTAAGTACAGAAATAGGCCACACCCACCTTAGCAACGTGGTATCTAGGTGGGGCAAACAAACCTCAAACCCACAATCATGCATTACCAATGCACTGACATTTAGATGTTCATGTGGCCTGCCCCAAGCTTTGGTCCATCTATGGCACTTCTCTGTATCTTTGGAGATTTTAGCAAAAGGAATATTAAAACAAAATTCTGTTTGCTTTCACCATTCTGGGTAATTGATTTACAAAGCTTGTAGGAGCAATTTTTGTTCAGCATCTTGTCGTCACTTGTATGTGTGTGCAGATATTTGTTTTGTGCAGTTATTGCATTGACTGCATGAGCGCGCGCCACTAGCTAGTTGTACTGTGCCATTACCGCGTATAATTTTTGCCCCACTTAGTTACACAGATTTTGTTGCTAGGCAAATTCGTGCGGTGATTGGTATAAAAAACTGTCAATCATCATAACTCGGTGAGATTAATTCTACATTCTGTTACAATCTTACCCATACCTCGAATCAACATCCAGGTGGGTAAGGCATTTTTATTCTTTTTAAGGACTGCAGTTATGGTAAAATATATTTCCAAAATCAAAAAAGTCTCAAAATCTTTTATCAGGCATAAGGGACAGACAGCAAAGGTACACCATCCCATTCACAACATGTGTTAACGAGGGGATGCTAGTATAATCAGTGGTTATCTAGAACCTTTGATGACTAACCAATGAACAACATACAAAATGTCAAAAGATGAAACTTTTCAAGTTTGAATCGCTTATTTCAGAAAATAAAATAAAATGTCACATGGCCGAAATTCATGCATACATAATGGACCAATGGTATATTGAGGGAATCTTATCGACCAATCAAATACCGAGGGATTTTGACCATCTGTAGAATTCACACGGGGTATGGATCTAGTGTATGAAAAAATCTTGAAACACTAATGTGCATGAAGGTAATACACATGTGCATGAAGATAATACACATGTGCATGAAGGTAATACACATTCATGTGCATGAAGATAATACACATGTGCATGAAGGTAATACACATACATGTGCATGAACATAATACACATAGGCATTGTTGCTTACACCTTTTGCTTCAGTAACTGCAACTGATTAGTTTGTTAACAAAGGGTAAATTCCCCACTAGTTGATTAGTCGACAAGCCCTGACATAATCACATTCGGCTCAAATTGATATGAAATGGTATACAAGAGAAAACGTAAACAATGGAATATGATGGACAACCTTGATGACATCATCCTTGATCTTGTTAGCATGCATTAGAGCATCCACCTGGTCCTGCTGTGCCCGGAGCTCATTTTCAAGGTCGTTGTTCCGCCTCTTTAAGCGAGACTGCAAAAAGATGCGATGTAATGAGGTAAAATTGTGAACAAAGGTTAGTATGTACAGAGTAGTGTTGTTGATTGCGATTAATTCACTAATCCTTTAATCGCCAAAATCCCCAAGCATTTAGCGATTAATCGCAACAAAGATTCTCCCCAAAATCGGTAAATAAGCACTAACTTTTAAACATTCAATAAAAATCAATACATTTTTTGTGGAAGTCGTACACTTCCCACAAAAATAAATCATGTATTTTTGGAAAACAAACGGGCCAAAATTCAAACATCATGTCTTAAAATAACCCATTAGGCTGATAAATCTTGTTTAAAATAAAGATCCTAGGTTTAAATGACCTTACTGCCAGGCACTTCCCAGCTGGTATGACAGAGCTGCCACAAAATAATTTATGCACAGAATGTACCCCAGTAAGCCCAGTTTAGTTTTTAAGGTTTGTTTGTTTGATGAGGGCTTAACGGCACCGCGACAGCGAGGGTCAAATTGTGCCTCAGAGGTAGGAAGAAAAGAAAGTAGAGGGAGACAGAGAAAGACAGGAACTAAAAGCCAGAAAGCTGAAGATCGAGAGAGGAAGTGCATGGGTAAAAAAAGGGGCAAAAGTAGAGAAGGGGGAGGGGAGGGTGTGAAATGAGAACTAAATATGGTTGTAGAGGGAAGTATGATGAAGTAAGGAGATAATTTTATCTGGAGGGTTTTTCTGGAAGAAGTCAGCAATTGAGTTGTGGGGAGCGAGGGAAGCTCTGGGAAGGTTGTACAGGGGGCAAGCAAGGAGGACGTGGTGGACTGTGAGGGTGCAATGGCAATTGTTGCAGAGGGGGGAAGCCAATAAGGAGGTGGTAGTGAGTGAGGTGGGTGTAACCTATTCTAAGGCGGGTAATGTAAACGTTTTTAACACGGGAGAGATTGTGGATGGTGGGTTTGATCAGAATGGTGGTCTGGATGCCGTAGAGTTTGTTATCAATTTGGGAGTCCCATGAGGTTTGCCAGTGAGATTTGAGGGAAAGTTTAGCGGCTGAATCAGCTCTGTCATTGCCAGGGATGCCAACATGGCTGGTTTTTGAAGTGTGCCAACAATTAGTTGAATTTAATTCTGGCCATGGTGTTATAGCTCTTACACTAAGCCACCCAAATAGCATGTTTGCAATTAATCGTTTAACCATGTCACTGCTAAGCTATATAAGATTTGACTAAGTGCAGGTGCTATTATCGTTTTTTTTCTTTCTTGCAAAACTAGTGTAGGAGATATCCACACTAAACTGTGGTTACTGTGAAGGAATGTTTTTTTCAGATCATGGAAAAAAAGTTTATGTTTGTTTGAAAAGAAATAGTTCCAAACTTGAACAACAACTAAAAAAGGTATTCCTAAACATAAAACTCACTAAACGTCATAATTTCTTTCACCAATCAACCCGTTTTCAAAATGTCACTCGCTGGTAGTTTGGTAAATATTTGGTACTTTCATTGATGTGAGAAATTTTGTGGCTGTGCCTTCATCATTTAACATTTTGTCATTGATATAACTTGGAAGTACCAACTCCAAAATAAAAAGCTTAATGTCGCCCCTAATACTACTTTTTGGACCTTCAAGCTGGTACAAGCTTTGATATGTTACGATGATCGTACAATGTGTGCTTATTCATTGAAAATAGTGTATGGTAACGCATACATGTACAGTGTTAACACAGATGGCCAAGTGAACAACACTGTATATGTAAGTTGGTAGCAGCAAGGGTTCAAAGTTTTACTAAACGTTTTTGAAGAGTTGCGAGCGATTAGTGATTCGCTAATCGTTAACAGCACTAGTGCAGAGTTGACAGGTTAAATCCGTGACATGATATATTTGCTAGACTTTAAAAGCCTAGAGTTCAGAGGTGTTAAGTTCAGTAAAATTACAATTTTAAACAACAAAATGAGTGAAATGCAATGAGGTCGTTTCTAAGGTTTGCTGTTACCTTTGTGACTGTCGGAAGATGCTATGTAATGAGGTGAAATTATGAATAAAGATTAGTACGTTAGTTTGACCAGTGACATGAAAACTATGTATGTATGTATGTATGTATGTATGTATGTATGTATGTATATGAATTTGGTAAAGGTATGGAAATTGATAGAAACAAGATAAGAAAATTACCAACTTACAATTTCAAATTTGTCATCATCTGGTCTTCTTTTCAATGTATCAATCGTTTCTCTGTGAGGGAAAAAAACATCAAAACTTTTATAAAAAAAATGTCAAAAACTAAGATGCTTCAATTGAAACAATATCAAAGAAGCTGGAGGCTGAAAAGTGAGGGCAGTCTTAAAAATATTCAAACACACTTTACATGAACGTGATGCTATTGAAAACCTTTCAAATGAATGTTCAAAACAATCATGATATGGCAAAATTCCTTTGACAAAAAAGAGCCCCCCACCTTTCAGCTGAGAGTACCAATACAATTTTCTTTAGAGAAAATTGTTTTAAATAACTATGCAATATTTCACTCAACTTAATAAACAATCATCCATTCCAATGCCCCCCCACCCCCCCCCCCCCCTACCACCAAACTCCCTATTCAACACACGTTCTGTTCACAATACAGAGAGTTTATATATGTGTTCCAAACCTGTCACAAAAATGACTGACAAGATATTATACATGAGTAACATCACACAGCCATGTTTAAAAAATATTTAAATGTGTTTTATTGAAAATAAACCAAAACCAGTTTGAATATCTTTTCACAATTTCTTCACACGGTAGATTAAAGTTCCTCACTTGACTGTTTCACTTATCTGTTAACCCTTCATGACCCACGCGGTGGTGGCACGACCGGTTGGACATGCACTTTTAAAAAATTATTTTAATTCATCAAATAAGAACAGCAGTGATTCCAGTATCAATTGAAAGAGCTCAAATAGTTTTTTCAGAAAATGTAACTTTTTGAGTTATGTTGAAGATTTTTGAAAGAAAACAAAATGGGTTGAAAGAGAGAAACTTCGAAAAATGTAAAAAATCCTGACAAAAAAATGATTTATTTCTCCTCAAAAGCTTACTTGCCATACTTCCAGACCTTGCTTTTACCTGAAAACCTGTGAGGAACTTACAACGACATCTATGCATCCAATTCTGGTCAAATTTTTACTGCTCCAATCATCAATATCTTTTTTTGGCAAAAGTTTTGAAAAATACCACAAAAACTCCACAACAAAAAATTAATTCTCTAAACTATATAGACTGAAGAATGTGAAACTGTGACGTGATATTAGTAATTTCTACACAAATCTCTTCACTCTCGACTTAAATTTCTCCTGAAAAGAAGTGCAAATTTAAAGACTTTCTTCTCAATTGTGTTCGGTTTTATTTTCTTTCATATAAGATGAAGACAACATGCTTCACAACTAACATATCCAAACGGAAAAATGTAGGATTTGATACTTCCTTCAGTCTTCTTTTACCTATTGTTTTTCCATATAATATGGCATACATAACATGTACCACTAACCATCCACGAAAATCAACAAAATCCAATGAGGTGTATAATTCTACGATAACAACAAAATTTACAGAAATTGATTTATTTGCCTTGTATCTGTTGTACCAGTTATGGATTTCTGAGTTCTGCTGACAAAAGTAAATACTAATCATAAACCAAAAGAAAGTGAAACAAATTTCACTGCCAAAAGTCTGTTTTTGCAAGTAAATTTGCATAGAATAGCTAGACTTATGCCAGCTGATTATGTCAGACAATTATTTTTACATTAAAGGGATATAAACTGAGAAATCACTGGATTCTAAATATTGTTGTATGTCCTATTATTTAAAACTTTCTTAAAAAAAAAAAATCAAACACAAAAAATACTCAAAAATGCAAAACTATAACAGAAATCTTAGTGGAAACAATAACATACAAAATCAAAATATTTATACAGCTGATGTTAATATATAATATGATAATTTATACAGGTTTATTGGGAAGGGAGGATTTGTTGATGCTGTCAACAGGTTAAGAGCTTTACAAATTACATATGTTCATCATTTCAACTGTAATTATTTCAGTCTCAGGTGAACTATTTGTGAATTTACAAAGAGTATCACTGCTGACAAAACACAACTTTTTGGATTAGAGTGGTCTGGTCAATGACATGAGTGATTTTATATTTCATCTGGTTTTAGAACAGTTCAATCTGTGACTGCCTCACATATTTGTGTCTATTACTTATGAGATGGGTACCAAACAGTCTACCAAGTAGACAGTAGGTTTTTTTCAGGTTAAAGGGGGTATGGGATAAATAACTAAATGGGCTTAAAGGTGCATGGACAAGTAGATATTCTATATTCACCAGAAAGAGCTTTAAATTCTGAAAGGTCTTTAAAATACGTCAAAATGCATGAAAAAGTTGTAATGTATGAAATGTATCAAGTGCAAATCTTTAATGCAATTCTTTAAATTTCTGTTCTAAATTTCAGTGATTGAAAACCGTGAGAATGTTTTCCACACTAAATCTTCGTTTGGGATATGATGTACATTAAAAAAAAAATCTTCGTCATATTCAGCTGCCCCCATTCAAATAATGCTGGTGAAGAATTGAAAAATAGTCAGTTAATAACAGGAGGATGTCCAAAAGTTTTCTCTTTGTCATGTCACAAAATTTGAATACAATTTGCATAATTTTTATATTCAGACCTTAAAATTCAAAATACTGTAAAATGGTCAATTCTTAAAGAATATTCCCCAAGGTTTTTTTTTTTGTAGAATTTTATTTGAAAAAGCATACTTTTAGAGCCCATTTGGTACAAAACTCAGGTTGATATCATATTCCATTCAGGATTTAAAGATTTCGCAATTGCATTTCAAAGTTTTTGTACAGTATGATGAATTGGTTGTGTTTGATGTCATAGAGGCAATTCCATTGCAAATGTTTAAGTATTTCTTTAAATGTTAATTGCTGTTTCTGTTTCATTAGAAACAATTTTCCAAAAGTTATTGAAGTAAGGTATATCTGACAATGTATATAAATATCTAGCTTTCATCAATTTATTTTTCTAGCAGGTTTTACTAATAAAAAGGATGATAGATTTTAATAAAATACATCAACTTTGTGGGAGAATGTGTTGCTGTGATGTCATACTGAGCCATTTTCCTATTTGTTTTTGGCATTTTTGTAAACTTTAAAATGTAAATATCTCCTGAATAACATATCAATTGTTTCTGTACTAAATTTTTCTCTTTCTTATGAAAGATTACGAGAAAAAAACATGGGCATATTTCCTTAATAGGTTTTATAGAACTTTTTGCTATTCTAATGGTTTATAGTGTATTTTCATAGTTTATAGCATATTTTCATGGTTTATAGCATATTTTCATGGCTTATAGCTTATTTTCATGATTTATAGCATATTTTCATGGTTATAGCATATTTTCATGGTTTATAGCTTATTTTCATGGTTTATAGCATATTTTAATGGTTATAGCCTATTTTCATGGTTTATAGCTTATTTTCATGGTTTATAGCATATTTTAATGGTTATAGCCTATTTTCATGGTTTATAGCATATTTTAATGGTTATAGCCTATTTTCATGGTTTATAGCAAATTTTCATGGTTTGTAGCTTATTTTCATGGTTTATAGCATATTTTAATGGTTATAGCCTATTTTCTTGGTTTATAGCTTATTTTCATGGTTTATAGCATATTTTAATGGTTATAGCCTATTTTCATGGTTTATAGCGTATCTTCATGGTTTATGGCGTATTTTAATGGTTATAGCCTATTTTCATGGTTTATAGCATATTTTAATGGTTATAGCCTATTTTCATGGTTTATAGCCTATTTTCATGGTCATAGCCTATTTTCATGGTTTATAGCGTATTTTAATGTCCAATTGAGCTCAAGTTATTGCTACCTATCCAGAGATATTTATTATGTTATCAGTGGCAACAAGTCGATTACATCTTACCTGGCTTTTTCCAATAGTTGATTTTTACTCTCCAACTCAGCTTTCAGGTTTTCTAGTTCTCCTTTCTCTGGAAGAGCCTCTTGTAACCTCTTCACCTTATCTACAAATAAAAAAACAAAAACGATGCAATTATGGTAGGTTGTAAAACAAGAAAAAGAGTTAAAGAAAAGTCCTATGACAAAAATGATTTTAAGCTCCTAGGTGTTGAACTATCCGATGTCTGATCGGTGCTACCACGGATCTTTCGTTTTTTAAATTAGTTAGTCTTTTACCTAATGTTTCTTGACACTAAAATATTTTTCCTGAAACAAGTATCGAATATTCTCTTTATATAAGCTAAATCCATCCGAGTCATTAGGCTCATAGGGGCCGGCGCATATCCCAGGTTTTCATGGCGCAAGTGGATGAGAATTCATGACCCCCCTGGATGGAACACCAGTCCATTGCAGATTAACTCCCCAATAGTGCTGGTACTCATTTTACAGTTGAGTAGTGGACTGAAGCAAGTAGAATAAAGTGTCTTGTTCAAGAACACAATGCAGGGTTCATGACGGGAATCTAACCCGGTACCTTGCGCATACCAGCATGACTACCTAACCCGGCATGACTCCTAAGCCAGTACCAGCATGACTACCTAACCCGGTACCATATGTGCATGATTCCCTAAAGCCAGTACCTTACGATACATGCATGATAACCAGCATGACTCCCTAATCCGGTACCTTGCGCATACGTGCATGATTCCCTAACCCAATATCTTGCGCATACAAGCATGACTCCCAAACCCAGTACCTTGCGATAACCTAACCCGGTACCTTGCGATACTAGCATGACACCTACCAGCATGACTACCTAACCCGGTACCTTGCGCATACCAGCATGACTACCTAACCCGGTACCTTGCGCATACCAGCATGACTACCTAAACCCGTACCTTGTGCATACCAGCATGACTCCCTAACCCGGTACCTTGCAAATACGTGCATGACTCCCTAACCCCAAACCTTGGCATACTAGCATGACTCCCTAACCCGATACCTTGCGCATACGAGCATGACTCCCTAACCTGGTACCTTGCGCATACATGCATGACTCCTAACCCGGTACCTTGCGCATACGTGCATGATTCCCTAACCCCGTACCTTGCGCATACGAGCATGACTCCCTTACCCGGTACCTTGCGCATACTGGCATGACTCCCTAACCCGGTACCTTGCGCATACGAGCATGACTCCCTAACTCGGTACCTTGCGCATACTAGCATGACCTCCTTACCCGGTACCTTGGGCATACGAGCATGACACCTTAACTACTGCACCTCTTATTCTCCTTGCTTGGTTTTATTTACAAGTTTTATTCTAACTGATGTATTTTCCTTACTCTCCTTGTTTAGGGTCTCTCTGCAGTCCTGTAAATTAAATGCATATTAAACCTACCAGTTCTTTTAATATTCTAATCCATTTACAAATCTTGTTGGCATGACAATAATGAAAGTCAATTAGTGCCAGAGAGGTCAAATTATATCAATATAAGAACATATAGATGCAATTTTAAGATTTAAAACATTTTCCTTACTCTCTTTCTGCTTGAGGTCTCTCTTCAGCCCCGCAAGCTCTGCCTTGAGATTTGCTATTTCTTCCATCTGCGCTGGATGCACCTGAGCCTTAGCCTTCGCTTGCTCTAAAAACAACTGGTCCTTCTCCTTACAGCTATCCAGCAATTTCTAACATTAGTATAAAAAAAAGTTTTTTTTATTGCATTTTAACATGTATGGATGAAAAAGTTGTGTTAAGAGCGCAACATTATACGCATTTCAATGGAGATATTCTTCAGGATATGATTGGTTAATTGATTAAACTTGTTGTCATGGCACAAGTGAAGGTCAACTAATGCCCAAGGGGTTAAATTATACCCACCCAAAAACAAACGTGGCTAAGTCTTATTTTGTAAATTGTCTGTCATAGTTCTGCACACCCTAGTTTGATTTGAAAATAGGCAGGATGCTGGATTTGTTGAGGACACATTGATGCGTGTGAAGTGCTGCGGCGTGGGGTTTAAGGGCATACTAAAAGCTTGAGCCCCGGCATGACATGGGATTTTAGCTATAATCCTACCTCAGAATGAAACTATTAAAACTGAATGATTAAGGACCATTCATGAGTCAAACGGGACAATTTCTTACTATGCTATCATTTTGTGTTCTGTATCCATGTAAGGTATTTATTTCACTTTTAAGGTTAAGATTATGAAGTTGTTAAAGAAGATCTCTAAAACATGCATCAATAATCTTTTTTTTATTAATATTACTTTTTATTTGGTTATTTTGCATCTGACGCTCACGATGTTTCTGTGGTGGTTATTGTGGGGCTAGTATAGAACCAGTTCACACAATGCAGTTTGAATACCACACTGTACACAGCCACTTAATAGGAAAAAACTTTGATCTAAAAAGTTGCACAATTTATTTTCGCGCTTATATAGGTTAAATACCTTATACTGATGATAATTCCTGAAACCTTGGCGAGCCATCACTAAGAATACCTAAATGAGCTATTTTGGAACTTCAAAGATGGTTTAGTTTAAAACGTTGAACTCTTTGTAAAAGGCTAATCAGATCTAGGCAACTGCACAAACAATACAAATTTACTAAAAAGTCTGATTATTGCAAAATAGTTCTCTTTGATTGTTTGTTTGATGAGGGCTCAACGGCACTATGACAACAAAGGTCATATTGTGCCTAAGAGGTTAGATCATTCCAGAGGTAGGAAGGAAAGAAAACAGGGGAAAATGAGAGAAACATGAGAACTAAATGCCAGAAAGCTGGGTTTGAGAGAGGAGGTGTATGGGTGAAAAAAACTAACTTCAGAGAGAGGGGTGGGAGAAGAGGACTAAATATCGTTGTAGAGGAGCATGATGAAGGAAGGAGATTTTTTTTTCTGGAAGAGCTCGGCTATTGAGTTATGGGGAGCAAAACAATGATGTTTCTTTGAAACAATGAATTTATAGATCTACTAATGCCTTATTCAATACCATCAACTTTTTATTACCTACAAATCTAAGCCCAAAGGGACATCCAAAACTTTGGCTTTTTTATAAAAGGGGGAATAAACCACCACCTACCTGAATAGTTTTATCCTTTTCAGCTAACGCATCTCGCAGCTTCCCAAGTAGCTGGGCCTGGTCATGTTCAGTCCTCGCAAGATTATCAGCCAGTCCCTGAAAAAATCAACAAACAAAAAATATGCACTAAAATGGCCACATCTACAACAACAACCTAAAATGACTTTAATTTATTGTGCATTTATCAAATGTAGTGACACTGGCTGCCCATCAGAACAGCTGCAAAAGCTAAATTCTGCATTTGTGCTTATCAGTTCTTGCAAGATTATCAGGAGTCCCTGATAAAATCAACAAACAAACAAAAAAATCACTAAAATGGCATTTGAAGGTGATATCCACAACAACTTAAACTTTGAGTTTAATTTACAGTGCGTTTAGTGTGTGGTGCCTCTCACTGGTCAATAAGAACGGCTGCAAAATCTAGTTTCCACATTTGCGTTTATCAGTCCTCGCAAGATTATCAGCTAGTCCCTGATAAAATTAACAAACAAACAAACCAAATCAATAAATTGGTGTTTAAAGGCCACACCTACAACAATCTCAAGCTGAGTTTAATGTACAGTGCATTTGCAAGTGTGGTGCCTCTCACTGGCGAGTTAAAACAGCTACAGAAGTTAGATTCCGCATTTGTGTTTATCAGTCCTTGCAAGATTATCAGCGAGTCACTTTTAAATTCAACAAACAAAAATAGTCACTAAAATGGTGTTTGAAAGCCACACCTACAACAATTTAAAACACAAGTTTAATTATGGTGTATTTAGCGAGTGTGATGCCTCTCACTGGCCAGTAAAACAAGCTGCAGAAGCTACACTCTGCATTTGTGTTTATCGGTTCTTGCAAGATTATCAGTTGAGTCCCTGATAAAATCAACAAACAAACAAAAAGAAATCACTAAAAGGGTGTTTGAAGTCCACACCAAAAAGAACCTGAAGCTGAGTTTAATTCAGAGTGCATTTAGATAGAGTGTGGTGCCACAAGCTGCCCATCAGAACAGCTGCAGAAGCTAAATTCCACATTTGTGTTTATCAAATCAATAAAACAAACAATTATTCTGAGTTTAAATGACACCTGGAATCAAAAACAATTGTAAAGTCAAAATAATCTACAAACAAAACAATATAACAGAGAGAGATTTCTTCAGTGTAGGAAATTCTTACATTTGAAATAAATTATAAAAAATACATTATATTTTCACTAGAAACTGGATTGATGATACCATTATTAGAGGGCAGTATGAACAAATAAAATGAATAAACTAAAATACAATTCTATACCTGATTTTCATAGCTCTTGTTGTCCAATTCTCTTTGTAGCACTCTGATTTTATTGTTTTGGTCCGAGGCCAGCCTGTTCAGCTTGCTGTTCAAGTCCTAAAGAATAAAAATAAAATGCAATAAAGATGCAAGTTCAAAAACGCTTAATCCCATTCCATGCTATGAATGCACATAAAGCTGGTGGTTTCTGTGGTGCATGCGGATGACAGTAAATGACCCTCCCTAGATGGTACACCCAAAAAAATTATGCAAATTTATATTTAAATTTTATGACATCACAAAGAGAAAACATATGTTAACTTATTGTTTTCAATTCTTCACCAACGTTATTTAAATGAGAGAATTAGAATATGGTCAGAGAAATTAAAAAATTGCATTTGAAGATTTTCAGCTGGCTTCTCTTTCAGACATCGTAACCTGTGCATACATTGCAAATACTTTAAATTTGATTAAAGAAATATTCCAATGGAATTTTTTTAATTTGATAGAGGACAAAAAAGAAACAGATTGGTGAAAAACCAAGTTAATATCTTATTCCTACAAGAAGTTATTAATTATTAAAGATTTTTCTTGTCCTCGTGAAGGAGATTGTTGGTCTGAGTCATCATTGTCATCACAGCACTTCCTGTACTGCTCTTTATGTATTTCTTTAAAAATTAATTTCGTATTTTCTAAATGATTGGGAACAATTTATCTTCAAAAATTATTCAGAATAGTGTAGAATAAAATGTACAATAATGTATTCCATTCTGTTCTTGTAACTTATACTTGAATTATGAAAATATTGGTGATTAATTTTTGAAGAAATATATAAAGATTAGTACAGGAAGTAAGTGCTGTGATGACATCATAATGATGACTTAGACTCAGTACAAAAGTCATATTTATAACTTCTTTTAGAAATGAGATATCAACATGGTTTTTTACCAATCTGTTTGTAAATTTTCTTCTATCAGATACATGAAAATGAAGTTCCATGGGAATATTCTTTAAACATAGATACAGATGTGTGTGACATAATATAAAGACTTATTCTAAAATTAAAGTTCCTTCTGGTGAAAACAAAATCTTTACCTGTTCCATATACCTTTGGATATTTATTAATCAATAGAGGATTTCATCACGAGACTCTAACTCAACTGGACTCCCATTTTGCAGGGCAGTGGCATCGTTGCGTTTCACGCATCTTCACACAGCTCAGTCACATTACACGTACAACAAACAACATACTACATGCTAACCTACCAGTACCAGTTCAGCAAATTTAACTAATTGCAATTTTTGTTTGTTCGCTTCCAATTTTACTTCATATTTTCCTTAAGTTTTATAATTTCACAGGCTATACGAAGAGTAACTTTAACATTTAACGCCAGCTGATTGTTCGTTATACTCAGACAAAGCCTACATACTTGATATAAAGTACTCGCTGCAAAACCCATTTTGAACATCGATCAGGATCAGATGGAAATCGAGAAAACGTCTTTTTATTCCCAAGCACACATCTATAATGCAACCAACAGCACAGCAAGATTCAGGCATAATTATCTTACAAAAATAATATACAACAACATGCAAACGTATGTAAGTCTAAGTAAGTGTATAGCAGACTTCAGTATTCCTGCCAGACAAAATGGCGATGTAAACAAAATGTGACCTCGTGACATCAGCTGAAACACCCTTTTGGATCTTTACTGATTGAAGGAGCTGGTGTTCATAAAGTGAGGGCGTATTTTTTTTTGAGTCTCATGATAAATCACACTTTTCTTGCACCCACCGGTACAGAATATCACAAACACTACTAAATACCAAAAAGTACTGAAAATTTGTATGTATTTTCCCACTGACTTTTGAATCTGCTCACACATGCACGATAGTAAACATTTGTGTACTCAACAACAGTAAGAAACGAGGCTTTTATTGGTTAAAATCTTAATAAATCACACTTTTCTTGCACCCACCAGTACAGAATATCACAAACACTACTAAATACCAAAAAGTACTGAAAATTTGTATGTATTTACCCATTGACTTTTGAATCTGTTCACATATGCACGATGGTGAACATTTGTGTATCAAACAACAGTAAGAAACAAGGCTTTTATTGGTTAAAATCTTAATAAATTGGTCAAAACTAGCAGCCTCATTTTTGGCCACCACCTGCTCCTGTAAATACCTACCTTGAGTTGCTCATCTTTGTTTTTGATCATATCCATCAACTCGTGACTAGCTTTATCTGTTTCGTCTGCAACTTTGGCTCTGTCAGCAACCATTTCCTACAAGAAAATAGAATCACAAAAAAAGTTAAAGATCTGAAATACCTCTTAAAAGTTTGAACCCTTGTCGGAATAAAATTCAGTGAAATGCAGGTCAATTGAATAATACATCACACTAGTAACACACTGCTACATTGTACAAGAGCAAAGCAAACAAGTTATTGGTGGTGGGCGACTTGAAAAACTGAGGGAAGCGCAGGTCTCTTTCCGGGCCTGGTTCGACGAGGGTTACGTTATGTACCACATAAGTTCAGTTTGTGCCCAATGATATTCTCACTGCCTAGTAACTAAAACTGGGATATTTTAGGATGGTTAAGAACTACGTAGTGTTATTTGATATCCACAAGATTTGAGCTTGAAAAGAGAAGAGTGCACTTGGTTTCTATTACCAGCAGTTGTATAATACACTGAGCAGGTAATCATAGTCTTAAGTTCCTAAGATCAAGATTATCACATGCAAATGCAAATTTAACTTTCATAGAGTATCGCCATAGGTTCCTTGTAATGTAAATCTTCAGATATCATTAACCATCAGAAATAAAACAAAAGAAGGATACTCTGATTAGTTTTTAATCAGTGCATCATAAGAAGTTGTGAATAATTCAGGAATTTTTTTTCAAAATCATTTTTTTTTTTTTCTCCCTTTATGTACAGCATAGCTTACAATTAAAATAATCAATCATTCAATCAATATCAATCAATGAATCAATGACATACCTTGAATTTGATATTAGTTTGCTCTAAGCTGAGAAAGATCCTACAAAGTGTGTGGAGGGGGAAATCTACAGCACTTCAAAAAAGACAGTAAGTAATGACCATAGTACATTTTGTTTGAAAAGTTTTAAAATCATTTTTGTTTTTCCCTTTATGTACAGCATAGCTTACAATCAAAATAATTAATCAATCAATCAATATCAATCAATCAATGACATATCTTGAATGCCAAAAGTAAAGTTTGCTCTAAGCTGAGAAAGATCCTATAAAGTGTGTGGATGGGGAAATCTACAGCACTTCAAAAAAGACAGTAAGTAATGACTGTAGTACATAAAGGCATGTCCATTACCTGTAGCTGCTTTTCTTTTTCTTTAATCTTATCAGTCAGCTGTCTGATGATGTCATCCTTGACATTGTCTCCCTTTTCCTGTCCCTCTAGCACCCCCCTAAGATTGGAAACCGTAGCTTCCTTCTCATTTATTGCGTTCTGCAGGGATTTGATGATGGCGTCTTTTTCACCCAGAGCTCTTTTATGGTTGTCTTCCTCCATCTGAGCATAAAACAATGAAAATAAAATTTATTTAGAGGAGTACTTGACCAAATGTGATAGCCTATTATCCTGGAGTTTCTAGAATATTTTAAGACACTTTTTTTTAACTGTGATGGTACTGATAACCTTTGGTATGAATATTTAAATGAACCATAATTAATTCAGTTGAAAACTTACAAGGGACACTAGACCAAAAAGGAAGGGCAGAGACTCACAAATATTCAGCATAACTGTTTGACCCTCCTGGAGAGCTACAAAACGTCTGAGATTCATAAACAATAACATTCTATCACTTTAAGAGGTAAAACAAGTCAATGAATACTTGAAAACAGCCACAAAGAGGCCTTCACATCATGGTTTGTATTTCAAATGACTATCATAATTCATCAAAGTGGTGCAGCAAATTCTGACTAAAAGATTTTGAGTCTTTATCATACCCCAATTAAATTTTAGCAAGAATACTTTCCCATCATTAAAAGTGACTAAGATTGAAGAAAGAAATTGAAAGAATTACATAACGATTTTGACTTGTCCGCCTGACAGTCATCACAAATTTTGCATGAATTAAAAATCGAAAAATTTTTTTTTTTTTTTGATCAGCCAAAACTTCAAAACTGATGTGCTCATATTTGAAAACTCTTTCAAGTAATATAGAAATTATTACATGTCCATAGATCTATGGTAGGCCTGTTACAAGAAGCTATTTCTCCTACCTCTCGTGATCTCGCCTGCTCATTGAACACCTCCGACATCTGCCTAATCTTCATCCCTGAATCCTTCAATTTGTTCTCCAACTCCTAAACAGAAAGAGAACTTAATTGTTAATAAATATTAGCTATAATGTTGTCTCAAGTGTGTTGCAAAGTGACTTGTGTAGTAAGTCTAATTCAACAGTGTGTTGAAAAGTGACTGGTGTAGTAGTAAGTCTAATCAAACAGTGCGTTGAAAAGTTACTGATGCAGAAAGTCTAATTCAACAGTGTGTTGAAAAGTGACTGGTGCAGTAAGTCTAATTCAACAGTGTGTTGAAGAGTGACTGGTGCAGTAAGCCTAATTCAACAGTGTGTTGAACAGTGACTGGTGCAGTAAGTCTAATTCAACAGTGTGTTGAAGAGTGACTGGTGCAGTAAGCCTAATTCAACAGTGTGTGGAAAAGTGACTGGTGCAGTAAGTCTCATTCAATAGTGTGTTGCAAAGTGAGTCTAATTCAACAGTGTGTTGAAAAGTGACTGGTGCATTAAGTCTAATTTCACAGTGTGTTGAAAAGTGACTGGTGCAGTAAGTCCAATTCAACAGTGTGTTGAAAAGTAACTAGTACAGTAAGTCCAATTCAACAGTGTGTTGAAAAGTGACTGGTGCAGTAAGTCTAATTCAACAGTGTGTGGAAAAGTGACTGGTGCTGTAAGTCTAATTCAACAGTGTGTGGAAAAGTGACTGGTGCAGTAAGTCTCATTCAATAGTGTGTTGCAAAGTGAGTCTAATTCAACAGTGTGTTGAAAAGTGACTGGTGCAGTAAGTCTAATTCAACAAAGTGTTGAAAAGTGACTGGTGCAGTAAGTCTAATTCAACAGTGTGTTGAAAAGTGACTGGTGCAGTAAGTCCAATTCAACAGTGTGTTGAAAAGTGACTGGTGCAGTAAGTCTAATTCAACAGTGTGTTGAAAAGTGACTGGTGCAGTAAGTCCAATTCAACAGTGTGTTATAAAGTGACTGGTGCAGTTAAGTCTAATTCAACAGTGTGTTGAAAGTGACTGGTGCAGTAAGTCTAATTCAACAGTGTCATGTCATAGCTGCACATTTGAGACAATTTGTATATATTTCTTTGAAATATAATTAAACTGTCTGGTTAAATAATTGACACCTTTTCCAACCAATCACCACATGAATTTGCCTAGCAACAAAATTTGTGTAACTAAGTGGGGCAAACATCCTATGTGGTACTGGTACAGTACAGCTAGCTAGCGGCGCGCTCATGTAGTTATTGCAATTTACTGCACAAAACAAATTTCTGCACACACAGACTGAGTGACTGCAAATGGTGAACAAAATTGTGCTGTGGGCTTTGTAAATGTGATTGCTGCTACACAGAACAGTTAGCAAACTGAATTTTGTTGATCCCTTTTGCAAAAAAACTATAAAGATCCAGAGAAGTGCCATAAATGGATCAAAGCTTGCGGCAAACCTTGCGAACTTATAAATGTCAATGCATTGGTAATTCATGATTGCGGATTTGCGGTTTGTTTGCCCCACTTAGTTACTGCGTTGCTATGGTGGGTGTGGCTTATTTGTAACTCAGAGACGTTAATTACCTCATTCTAAATGATTGGAAATATTTTCATTTAATTATTGAGATGGGGTATAACATGCACAAAACTAAATTATTTACCTGTTGAAAATTATGATAAAGTTTCAAGCTGCAGGTCCTTTTTGTACCAGAACGTGACATATTTGGGATCTTTGAAAAGCAATATCTAGTATGTTTCAGACAAGGGTAATTTCAAAGTAGGAGTTCTGAGGTTTTGCCTTAATTTTTTGTGGCTAAAGTTAAAAGTTGTTGTGCACTCTCCCTCAATGACTTCAATTTTGGTATGGATTCATGGTAAATTAGTAAATGAAACTTAGTAAATGAAACTTTTCCTGAAGCAGATCTTGTCCAGTTTGAAGAGGCATATTTAAATAAGAATTAATGCTTCTCTACCATCCCTGAAATTTTTAACTTCTAAGCTTCCTGTCCCATGAAATAAGAAATCCAGAAAATATTTTTTTATTAGCCACTTTCTCTGGGGGTGTGGCTGGTGGAGTAAAACCTAATTAGTTCTGTGCTACCTTGAGAGGATGATTGAAATTCCTGTGTTACTTGGACAAGATCTAACAACATGCTCCACCTATCACCATCTTTCCTCTCATTCTCTACTCATCCTTCATTCCACCCATCCTTTTTACCCATAACCCTAATTTCTGCTCATCATCTAAGACATCAGTCTCATTGTCTGACACTTTAAAGCCCCAGCTGCTGATGTTCCACTAAGCAACTAACCCACTTACCTTCATCTTGTGTCTTCCCTCCTTGTCATTGTCTTGCCGTTTCTCCAGGTCCGCCTCTTTGTCCTTCAGCATCTCCTGCAAGTTTGCGAGTTCATTCTCTGCTGTCTCCAGTGCACCGACATGCTCTTCTACCTTTCTCTATAATTGGAAAAAAAATCATTTTTTAATTTGTAACAATTAGACAGCTAAGAACATACCAATACGTAAGATAATTTATACAAAAAGGAGAAAGTGGATTGGTTATGTGCTAACTGAAGGATAGAGAATAATAATTATGCTAAAATCGCACTATCCTGGACCCCAGAGAAAAGTAGGAAAATAGAACAACCGAAAACAACATGGAGGAGGACAGATGAGAAAGAGAGGATGGAGCTTGGCTGGAATAGTTGGGAGGGAAGCAGCAGTATTTGTAAGAGGCGGGAAGAAATAGAAAAGATACTGTACTTAACAAAGGCTCAATCTTCAGTCAGGAGAGGAGAGGAGCCCTCATCCTAACAGTTGTTATAACAATCTCAGAATTTTTCCCTAAATGGCGTGCTGTGCATGGTTGAGTATAGCCCCAGAGTTTGGATGATATTTTAGTTCTAAGACAATTGCAAATAAGCATTTATTAAGCACTTTTGAGTACTACTAAGGTTCTACACAAGACTGAGGTCTTGTGTCAAAAGAGCTGAGCAGCTACCTGCCAAAATGAATGGATACTCAATCATGAACTTGCTTAACCTGCATGTGCAAAACTTCACTCAAGTCATAAAAATAGTTTGTTTGTTTGCTTGATGAGGGCTTACAGCACCACAACAACGAGGGTCAAATTGTGCCTGAGAGGTCAGATCATTCTAAAAGTAGGAAGGAAAGGAAACAGGGGGAGAATGAGAGAAATACAAGAACAAAAGGTCAGAAAGCTGTGATCGAGAGGGGAGGTGCATGGGTGAAACAAAAACAAAGTAGGGAGGGGGTGGAAGAGGAGAATTAAATATGGTTGTAGAGGGAAGCATGATGAAGGAAGGAGATAATTTTTTCGGAGGATTTTTTTGGAAAAACTCAGCAATTGAGTTGTGGGGAGCGAGGGAAGCTCTGGGAAGGTTGTAAAAAGTATGTTTACATGTTTCAGCTCTCCCTTGTTCTAGAAACATGAGGTTACAAAGTTCATAGACTTCACAAGCAATGAGGACCATAAAGTGGTTGCAAATCACGGTAACTCTGCTGGAACAAAGGAGGGCACAGTTAGGACTCCGGTCCTGGCAATTTGCGATTGTTACCCAATAAACCTTAAGTTGGGAAAATCCTTCTAAAAGTTACGGCTAAATTTGAAAACTTTTATTGAACTTATAAAGATCTGCCTTCCACTCAACATATCAATCTCATATCTCATTATATGATATACATATCATATAAGCTTACACTGCTGCCACATGTAAATAATATATGCCGCTCCGCTTCACTTGCCATCAGAAAAATCAGCCAAATTCGTAAATATCTTGATCAAAAGTCAACTGAGACACTTATTCACGCATTTGTATCATCCAGACTTGATTGTTGCAACAGTATCTTATTTGGACTTCCTTCTCAACAAATCTCAAAGCTTCAGCGCATTCAAACACTGCTGCCAGATTAGTTACTCTCACAAGTAAGAAATCTCACATTAAACCCATCCTCCACCAACTTCATTGGCTTCCTATATGTGAAAGAATAAACTACAAGCTTCTCACCCTCACATACAAAGCCATCCATGGTCTTGCTCCAAATTATATTTCCAACTTACTCACCTTACAATTACCAACTCGCTCACTCAGATCTAACAGTGCTATTCTCCTAAAGCCGCAAAAATTAACACCAAGACTTACGGTGAACGTTCTTTTCAATATGCAGCCCCAAACTCTGGAACATTCTCGATCTACATCAGAAATGCCCCTACTTTAGATATTTTTAAGAGTGTATTGAAAACACACCTTTTCATGAGTTCCCCTCATTGGAACTTGTAACTTTATCCTGCTTGTATCTTTTAAGTATGGTTTTTGTTCTCTTACTGTTTGTATCTTAAGGTTTTCTCATCTTATATTTGTTTATGTAAAGCGCATTGAGACCGTTTGGTATAATGCGCTATATAAAATGTATTATTATTATTATTATCTCAAAGTATTTAACAACAATACAAAATGTGTTTTTAATAATGATTTTCACAAACAAACTTTCAAGAAATTGTTTGCTCAAGAGTTAAATGTTTTAAAGAAAGGAATTTAACAAAAGATGCTGTAGGTGTCACAAGTCTCTGAAACTGAAATTATTCTTAATTTAGAAGAAAAGACATTATTAGTCTTGAACAAATGGATTCATCCTATCACGTACCTCTAGGGCTTTTTCTCTGTCCTTGAACTTGTCTCTGAGAGCACGTAACGATTCCTCGCCATCTCTCTCTTGCGTCTGGAGAAAAGAAATTAAAGCAGAGCATCAATGATGCTGCAGCTCATCAGCTATATTTTGCAACATTCTATTGGATACTTTATTAGTTGTTGTGCTCCTTAAAGTTTCAAACAGCCAGACCCGACCTGATAAATAAGCAGGTCGGGTCAGACATTTCCTCTTTATTTTGAAAACCACAAGTAATTAGGATCAAATTTCCTTTATCAATGGCTCCATTGTATTCGTTCTCCTGTTGGTCCTAGGTTGTGTAAGTTGGTGCTGAGTATCATATAAGGAATGAATGAAGTTCTTATTGTGTGGTTATTTTGATTAAGATAAGTGGTCTCACTATTTGCTACAGTAAAATTTCAAAGTTTAACATTTGTATAGCACCCTAAAAATACAACAATGTACAACAAAGGCGCATTACAGTAAGAAACAGTCAAGACAAATTTGGATATGATCTACAAAACATGTGGGCTTAAAGTTTTTTGTTGATAAATTAGTAATCATCAATTCAACTGGGAGATAGTAACCTTCTTCAAATGTTATTTCATTTTTTGCCAAAGAGTTTTAGCAATTTTGTTCTCAGTTGGTAGAAGCTGAAGATAATGACAGTCTCCTCCTTCTTGAAGAAAGTAAAGACTGAAGATATGATGGGGCTTCACCATGTATACAATAAAATACAAGTACAGTAAGTTTGTGCCTACGATTTGCTGGGACAAATTTTTAAGGAAAAGGACAAGTCATGTGCTAAGTTTTTTGTTGTTGTAATATTTCAACATCCATGGTAGTCTATTCAATATTTGAGTTAAGTTTTTAGTTTTGTCTCTGAGAACACATAATGACCCGCTCTCCTTGAAGGAATGAAAGCAGAAACTAGAGAATGATTCTGCAGCTCAACAAGCTCTGTTTTGCTACATTCTATTCTATACTTGCTACAGTTTTTCTAGTTGTAACATTTCAACATGGTAGTTCATTCGATATTTCAGATAACAGTGTTCAGTTTTGTCTCTGAGAGTAGGTAATGACCCTAACTGTCAGTGAACAAATGAAAGCAGAAACTAGAGCATCAATGATGCTGCAACTCAACAAGCTCTGTTTTGCTACATTATATTCAATGCTTGTTGTTTTTCTTGTTGTAACATTTCAACATGGTAATTATTCAATAATAACAGTGTTCAGTTTTGTCTCAGAGAGCATGTAATGACCCCTGAAGGTTTCTTCAAGTCTGGAGTGAAGAAATAAAATACAAAAATGATGACCTAAGCAGACCCCTAGCTTTGCTGTTTCACAGAGGTGGCCTGCCTGCCCCTCTGTGGACCCGCCCTGCCCCCTGGGGTCTGCCCTGCCCCTTATGAGAAAAAAAAAATATAATAATAATATTTTTTTTTTTTATAGATTTAATTATTATTTTTACTTAATAATCTTACTTAGCCTCATAAATGAAATACCTTACATGGATACAGAACACAGAATAATAGCATAGTAAGCAATTGTTCTGTTTGGCTAATGACTGGTCCTTATCTGTCAGAATAGCTTCATTCTGAGATGTATGATTATAGCTAAAATCCCAGAGCTTCTTCACCAGCGGATTAAGCCTTAAGGGGGACCCTGAATTCCACACCGGAAAGACGCAGCACTTCGCACCTGCATTAATGTGCCCCTCAACAAGTCTAGCACCCTGCCCCTTTTAAAATCAAGCTAGAGGGTCTGCTAAGTTTCCACCTTCAATTGCATTTTTAAATTGATTAGTTTTTGATTTTATATTGCACAATAGAGGAGAAAAAGAAGTATGAAATATGTTCAAAATATTTGATTGAGGAGATAGATATGCTTTACAGATGCCAACAGCTTGCTTCATAATGGCTGGTTTAGAAAACAAACACACAAAGAATGGCATCATCTTCCTACATTCAACAATTGTTAGTATCATTCAGATCTGGAAAAATTTATAGTCCCGGCGTTTTATAACCACTGGAAAAATAGGGATCACAGAAATAATTTTTCATATTTGTTTTTGATTTGTTGAGTAAGCAACAGTATATGTGGTTAATATGTGCTCAAAGAATATCCCCATGTAATTGTGTGATGAATAGTACATTAAATTACAAATGAGGGAGACATATAAAGATGTATTTACTACCTTAATATTATTTCTGTCACGATTTTTCGTGGAAAGAATTTTGACACCTTTATTCAGAACCATGGGAAATTTTAAAATTAATTCCAACTCTGATATCATTGATTGATATATCACCCAAGTCTACTGGAATTTACAAAAATATAGATTGATATCAAAAGTGCACATGAACACTAACAAAAAAAATATAAAATTGAGACTTATAAATCATAACTTAAAATTTATCTTTAGTATATAACAAGTGGGTGTAAAGTAGAGCATGTTATCTTTTGATATCAATTTATTAGGGGCAGGGTTTCTTTCTCTTTTTTGATTAAATATCTCTCAAAACTTCATTTAAGGCAATAAAGACAGGAACTGAAGAAGCATCTGTTAGCTACGGGGATAAGCAGCAATTAATCGAAGACTCAGTGCTGAAACACTATAATCCACACCAAAACAAAGGTGTAGAATTATACCAATTGTGCAAAAAATGAATAATATTTACATTACGCCCAATCCTCGCTACAAATTTTCAGTCTTTTCACTCGCAAGAACCTCCATTTCGGCGGGTATAAAATTTAGACTCTGCTAGAAGCAATTAAGAAAGCCACCACAGATAGCTGAGTGATTTTAGGTATCAGTTATTACACTCCTTATCATCTATATGCACACAATGGAACTTATTGTGAAGAACACAATTTTGTGGATAGGGCTACTGCAGAGCCAGGCCATACATGTAATGCAGGGCTGAGGATTCATTTGACTTTTAAAAGGATGTTTTTATCAGTGAGTTATATACACTGGTGAGTTTGGGTGCAATGGACTGAAAATTTATAGCCAGAGTTATTCATCATGAGAAATGGTGGTAAAAATTCTATTTCAATCTTTGGGTAAGAAATAATAGAAAAATGGTTTGGATACTTCCTTGAGGGAAAGAAATTACTTTCAAAATTATCTTTTAATAATATGTCATATCTCATAACAAGACCAAAACTGTGCCCCCCTCCCACCCCCCCCCCCTCAACCAAAAAAATAATAATCTTGCCAATAGAACAAAAAACAATTTTTCGAAGTTGTAATGAACACAAACCTTAATCTATTACTGCAACATTTTTTTTCTAATTTTAAATTTGCATCAAGTATGTCATTCAATTTCTTTGAGCATTATCTGCTGTAAGAAATCATTTCTAATTTTGGTGCCTGATACTGTGATGAGACAGGGGTAAATGAAAAACAATTTTGAGAAAAGATATTTGAAAGGAACAGCACACTACATAAATGTACCACTTTGTTTTTCAAATTTCCAAACTCAAAAGAAAATTGTTTTAAAATGTGTGTCTTCAGACTTTCATCCGCAAAAGCGATAAATTGTACTTTATAATTCCTATCTTTCTATGATGTAATACTTTTAAATCCAGAGCAATGCTCAACAAAAGATTAAGTGTCAGAATAGTTCCTCAGCTCTAAATTATGAAGGAGAAAAATTGTTTGTGTTTTTTTCTTCTTCACAACTCTTTCTAGCATTTTGAGTTGACGCTTCACCTTAGGAAATTTTTCAAGCAATATGGAGGGCAATAGCACTCTGAATTTTCAACATTACTGCATAGCTTCATTCCTACCATATTTGATTGCTAAATGACTTCTAAAAATTGCGTTGGGCACTCAATTAAAAGACTTCTAAAACATTGCGTTGGGCAATTAATTAAAAGACTTCTAAAACATTGCGTTGGGCACTCAATCAAAAGACATTCTAAAACATTGCATTGGGCACTCAATTAAAAGACTTCTAAAACATTGCATTGGGCACTCAATTAAAAGACATTCTAAAACATTGCGTTGGGCACTCAATTAAAAGACTTCTAAAACATTGCATTGGGCACTCAATTAAAAGACTTCTAAAACATTGCGTTAGGCACTCAATTAAAAGACTTCTGAAACATTGCATTGGGCACTCAATTAAAAGACTTCTAAAACATTGCGTTGGGCACTCAATTAAAAGACTTCTAAAACATTGCGTTAGGCACTCAATTAAAAGACATTCTAAAACATTGCATTGGGCACTCAATTAAAAGACTTCTAGAACATTGCTTTGGGCACTCAATTAAAAGTCTTCTAAAACATTGCATTGGGCACTCAATTAAAAGACTTCTAAAACATTGCATTGGGCACTTAATTAAAAAACTTCTGAAACATTGCATTGGGCACTCAATTAAAAGACTTCTAAAACATTGCATTAGGCACTCAATTAAAATACTTCTCAAACATTGTGTTGGGCACTCAATTAAAAGACTTCTAAAACATTGCATTGGGCACTCAATTAAAAGACTTCTAAAACATTGCGTTGGGCACTCAATTAAAAGACTTCTAAAACATTGCGTTAGGCACTCAATTAAAAGACATTCTAAAACATTTCATTGGGCACTCAATTAAAAGACTTCTAGAACATTGCTTTGGGCACTCAAATAAAAGACTTCTAAAACATTGCATTGGGCACTTAATTAAAAAACTTCTAAAACATTGCATTGGGCACTCAATTAAAAGACTTCTAAAACATTGCGTTAGGCACTCAATTAAAAGACATTCTAAAACATTTCATTGGGCACTCAATTTAAAGACTTCTAAAACATTGCATTGGGCACTCAATCAAAAGACTTTTAAAACATTGCGTTGCGCACTCAATTAAAAGACTTCTAAAACATTGCATTGGGCACTCAATTAAAAGACTTCTAAAACATTGCATTGGGCACTCAATTAAAAGACTTCTAAAACATTGCATTGGGCACTCAATTAAAAGACTTCTAAAACATTGCATTGGGCACTCAATTAAAAGACTTCTAAAACATTGCTTTGGGCACTCAATTTAAAGACTTCTAAAACATCGCATTAAGCACTCAATTAAAAGACTTCTAAAACATTGCGTTGGGCACTCAATTAAAAGACTTCTAAAACATTGCATTGAGCACTCAATTTAAAGACTTCTAAAACATTGCGTTGGGCACTCAATTAAAAGACTTTTAAAACATTGCTTTGGGCACTCAATTTAAAGACTTCTAAATTGGGCACTCAATTAAAAGACTTCTAAAACTCAATTAAAAGACTTCTAAAACATTGCATTGAGCACTCAATTTAAAGACTTCTAAAACATTGCGTTGGGCACTCAATTAAAAGACTTCTAAAACATTGCATTGAGCACTCAATTAAAAGACTTCTAAAACATTGTGTTGGGCACTCAATTAAAAGACTTCTAAAACATTGCATTGAGCACTCAATTTAAAGACTTCTAAAACATTGCGTTGGGCACTCAATTAAAAGACTTTTAAAACATTGCATTGGGCACTCAATTAAAAGACTTCTAAAACATTGCATAGGCACTCAATTAAAAGACTTCTAAAACATTGCATTGGGCACTCAATTAAATAAAGGTTGCTCTCACAGTACTTTTGAATTCAATCAATTTTCAAATATTTTTTTCTTTCTGCAATCAAGTACAGAATGCATGTTAAAGCATATGATGTCACTTTCTGTTCAGCAGACTTCTGATATCATTGAGAGAAAAAAATTTGCACAAGTTTTAAAATTCAATATCTCAAATACATCTGAGTACTTTTTACCATTGTGTTTCGTGCGACTGCAAAATACATGTTACATGCATATGTTTATAGCAGTTAAAAGTGTATTATGCAAAGTGCACACAACCACTTTTAAACTTGAAATAGGTTTCACAACTATAAAGTTTCATAACTATTTATATGATTTTTTAATCAGAAATATTTATGTATATAATAAGCAACTCTCACCCTCTGCAAAATAAAAATTCAATTTATTACAAAAATAAAATAAACAATTATTCCATTTCTAACAAAATGATTTCAATTTCAAAAACAAATACTCATCATTTTTTCATGATGTGAAAATTTAGATTACAAAATTGGATTATGAGGTAAAAACTAAACAATGCAAATGATTGTATATCATTGATATGTTCTAATTATGCAAAACAAGATGCTATCTTATGGTCATGTGACAAAGATAAATGCATTAGCACATATTTTGAAAGATGAACTTTATACAGATAGTCACTTGAAATGTATATTGGAACTATTATTGAACCAACAAACACTACAATATGAAAAGTGAAACAAAAAAATGTAGATTGAAAAATATTCAGCACTCAGTTTATTCAAAGAGATAAAACACTCCAAAAGTGGGTAAAACTGCAAAAACTAAAACTGCAAAAATAAGTAAAACTGCAAAAACCATCAAGAGTTTCAGAATCAGGGACTGAGAGGTCCCCAGGAGCAAGTATGTTTTTTTTTTTTATTAAATTTCCTTCATTATTACATCAGATGTACCTCAAATCATCTTTTCATTGTACACTTTTAACATTCATCTGTAAATGGTAGGTAACTAAACTTATGTTGCAGCTGGTATAAGGGCTGGCACCACTGATTTGTCGCTCCCAATATCTATCTATTCTCCTTTCTACAGATCTGTCATTAAAGTCCAAATATTTGCATTAGATGGACATGGGAGTAATAAGTAGGGCATAATCACCAACCTACTTCCGGAAAAGGGTATAAACACCGGAATGAAAAAAAAAAACCTGGTGAATATGCCTTTTTTCCGTGTAATACCCTTTATTCACATTTTCCGGTATTTATGCCTTATTTACTACTCACGGGCTAAATGTGTGTTTGTTTGATGAGGGCTTAACAGCACCACAACAACAAGGGTTAAATTGTGCCTGAGAGGTCAGATCATTCTAGAGGTAGAAAGGAAAGGATACAGGGGAGAATGAGAGAAATTCAAGAACAAAAGGTCAGAAAGCTGTGATCGAGAGAAGAGGTGCATGGGTGAAACAAAAACAAAGTAGAGAGGGAGTAGAAGAGGAGAATTAAATTTGGTTGTAGAGGGAAGCATGATGAACAAGGAGATCACTTTATCCGGAGGATTTTTCTGGAAGAACTCAGCAATTGAGTTGTGGGGAGCGAGGGAAGCTCTGGGAAGGTTGTACAGGGAGCAAGCAAGGAGAACGTGATGGATTGTGAGGGTGCAGTGACAATTGTTGCAGAGGGGTGAGCTAAAGCTAAAGTTTCAATAGCAACACCAGCTTGTCCCTAAAGAAACCAAACTTCTGTGCTATAAATAATTTCCCACAGGCCTCTCCTAGCTCCTACTTAATCGCCTCACTTAACTTAATCGCCACACTCTGACCTCTGTGTGGTAAACGTGACATTATCTTAACATAAATATTTGTTCTTTTGTTTTAGATTTCAAGTATGGGAGATTAAATTAGTTGTGTGGTTGTTTGGAAAAGTTTATACATTGTTCAAGATGTTTTCAAGCTGCAGAAGAAAAAAAAAAAAAAAAAAGATTTATCGCACAAAATTTGGCAAGAAAGTGTAAAACTCCGCAACAAAATTGACCTCTGACACACCTTCAAGTGACAATGAAAGTGAAAAATGTTTTAGTCAGTAACAGTGGGTTAAATTTGCAGCATAAAATGTGAAACACAACAAATATCAAAAGATAGAACACAACAAGTTGGCAGCAAAGAGATGACGGAACTCACTTTCGCTGATAAACTAACATCTTTTGTAAGCTCCATGTAGTCCTGTAAAGTTTGTTTCATGATAAAACAAAAATAATCATGCATTCATACATATTTATGTACAATTTGTATTACAATGCCAATTCAGGGAATGGGTGTGATTTTGCTGACAACAAAATTTGAAAAGAGCTTTTTATACATCAATTGCCAGAAAAGAAATTGTTACTTTTTTTTTTTCAAAAAGCATAACAGTTTCTGAGTGAAAAAGTTTTTTACAGATCAATTTTCAGACAAGAATTTTTCAATCTTAATTATACCACACCCCTGCCCACAAGAAAGTTGTTGAAAAGAAATTGAATAAATAAATTCACAAAACAAATCTGCACATTGAAACCATTTTCTGAGATTATACATTTCAGGTATAATTTTATACATAAGAATGCTTGTAAAATTTACAAGTTGTTTTAATAAGAATTTGTAATTGATTCTAACAGGTTACTAAACAATTTGATAATTTCCATACACACGTTTGTCCGAAATAACAAAATTCCACAAAGGAACAAGGAAGTGGTCACCAAGATACAAAGCAGTTTTGTCACAGTTCCTTTTGCTGCCCTCTATCATACAAAGTAACCATCTCTGACCACTGAAATAATCCTTTAAAAGTATATGGACATTTTTATTCAAATGAAGGAGCATATAATTAACATCTCCGAGTTATGAAATAAGCCACACCCACCATAGCAACGCGGTAACTAGGTGGGGGCAAACATCCAAATCTGTAATGGTGCATTACCAATGAATTGTCATTTAGATGTTTGTGAGGCCTGCCGCAAGCTTTGATCCATTTATGGCACTTCTCCAGAGCTTTTAGCAACTGTTCTGGGTAACGGCAATCAGATTTACAAAGCCTGCAGCGTAAGTGCAATTTTTGTTGACCATTTTGCCGTTACTCAGTCCGTGTGTGCAGAAATTTGTTTTGTACAGTAAATTGCATTGACTCCATGAGCGTGCACCGGTAGTTAGTTGTACTGTAGTTAGTTGTACAGTACCAGTACTGCGTAGGATGTTTGCCCCACTTAAATTTATGCAGTGATTGGTTGAAAAAGCTGTCAATCATCTAACTCAGACAAGTTAATTCTAAGCAGATAAGTCCTTAAATTGTTGAAATAGCATTTACAGTTTTTAAGTTATGACAAATTTAATTTAAAAGGATTTATCAGCACAGCGCTAAAGTGCTGATGCATGGACGAGAACACACCTCCAAGCTGTAATGTAAATCGTCTATAGCTCTCTCATAGACCTCCGACACCACAGATGATCAAACTGCATTTACTTCTAAATATGGGTCAAGGCTATAGCAAAAATTCATTTCCTTTGCACATAGCCAACTACTTCCTCTCAGACAATTTTTGGAAAGGGTTGAAAAACAATAAGTTAACATAAGGAATAGGTGTTCTTGTTGTGATGTCACAAAGTATTGCGCAATTTTAAAATGCTGTAAAATGGACAATTTCTACTGATTTTGATGGGATGTTTTGCTGTTTTTATGACTGAGTATATTTCAAGCCATGTCCATATACCTTTAATTAGCAGAATTTTAGTTTACCTTGATTATATCATCTTTGTCCTCCAGGTCCTGAGTGAGTTTCTTGATGGCTTTGTCTTTTTTATCGTTCTCTTTCTTCACATCGTCCAGCAGTTTCTATAAGGTGAATGTTAGAAGAGAGAACTTTATTTACTCATGGATATATACTTCGATTATGTATATAAATGCTGTTAAAATAATACCAATACTCGAGGCATGAAGGGACCTTCAGGCCAGTGCTTACCCCGGTTTCCTTGGCATAAGCGGATGAGAGCACATGACTCCCCAAGAACAGGATGCCAGTCCATCCATACTAGAGCCAAGAAGGCCCATCAGGCCAATGCTTATCTCCGATTTCCTTGGCCTAAGCGGATGAGAGCATATGACTCCCCATGGGCAGGATGTCAGTCCATCCATACTAGAGCCATGAAGGCCCATCAGGCCAGTGCTTATCTTCGGTTTCCTTGGCATAAGTGGATGAGAGCACATGACTCCCCGTGGACATGACGCCAGTCCATCCATACTAGAGCCATGAAGGCCTATCAGGCCAGTGCTTATCTCCAGTTTCCTTGGCATAAGTGGATGAGAGCACATGACTCCCCATGGACAGGACGCCAGTCCATCCATACTAGAGCCATGAAGGTCCATCAGGCCAGTGCTTATCTCCAGTTTCCTTGGCATAAGTGGATGAGAGCACATGACTGCCCATGGACAGGATGCCAGTCCATCCATACTAGAGCCATGAAGGCCCATCAGGCCAGTGCTTATCTCCAGTTTCCTTGGCATAAGTGGATGAAAGCACATGACCCTCCTCCATAGAGCCAAGATGCCAAACCATCTGGTTTCCTTGGTCAACTGACCCAGCATCCATACTGATACATCATTTTACAGCTAAAAGGATTAGAGCACATGTGGACTGCCAGTCCAGCAAGTAGAAGAAAATATTTTCTCTACTGGCAAGTAGAACAATTTAGCACAATGTAGCTCGCACTACAGGAGTCGAACTAGTACTTTTCGCATATAAGCATGACTGCACCTCTCAAGCATGAAAATGCTGTTTAGTGGATAACATGATACAAGTTTATCCGGTGTTTATTTACATCTAATCTAAAAATCAGAAACTGGCAAGAGCTACAATCTTGGAAAAAGCTCTAGGGTCACTCTGCTCCCTTCTTCAATCTTGGAGACTTTTTATCAGGAATTTTTGCATGCATCCAACAAATTGGCTTTTCTTCAATTGAAACCTTTCTATTCCCTGCAGACAACACTTAACGAGGGAGTGGGGGCACGAGAAAAACATTCAAAGCATTTTCTTTGAAAACAGATAGGAAATCCAGTTATAAATAGTTTTGTCACAAAAGCTGTCACAAATAGTGTTGTGTAAGAATGTAGTTTTGGGGGGTGGCTATAACAAACAAGGAAATAATTTATCAGAATCAGGTTTGTCGGAAGGGGATGGGGGTTTCTATTGAAACAGAATAAGTATAGGGCAAGGCAGTTTAGAAGCAAGGAATATGCATGTCAATAAGAATACACAAGCCAAAGTTGGAAACTGGAATGTCAAAAGGTCAGGGAAAGGTAACAAATGTAAGAAACTTACCTGATAATGATCTTCAATGGATCCAGCTTTGTTGTTTGCAAGTGCTTTGGCTGCCTGGACTTGATTTTGCAGATTCTTGGAAATTAAAAGAAAATCAATTTAAATTATGATAATGGTAACATTACAATTCATCCTGGTTGCTTATAAACAAGATAAGTCAAACTAAAATTTACATACTGTATAAAGGGCCAGCCTGTCACACAAGAACCATTAAAATATTCTGAAGGTCTATGGACAAGTACATTTAAAAAATTATAATTTAAAGTTACACAAAATTCTGAAAACAGCTTCCTTTAAATTGATGAAAATGGCATATTCAGTTTTTGAGTTATGACCGATAATTTTTTTTTTTTTTTTTAATGATATACATAATTAGTGGTATATGAATCGTATTATGCACTTCTTTCGATAAATTAAGTGTGTGATGAAAATAATGAGAAAATCTTTTTTTATCATTTTGATTGGGGGTACAAAAAATATTCAAATGCTGTATTTCCCCTTCAAAAAGTTAAAGGAGATGATTAAAAAACAATGGATTAACATAAGAATATAGATAGGCATGCCTATTCATAAATAACATATTTGCATGAAAATTAGTATACTAAACTTGACATTTTAAGAAGTTGTAAAATGGTCAAGTTTACCCGATTTTGTTTGGAATTTTATTACTTGATGGATTTTAGACCATTTTAGCCTTTGCCTCTATCCATCAATATAGGTAAGTAGTATTTCTGTAAGTGACATGACGGTTTGTTTTAGTCTCACCTTGACAGCATCTTCCTTTTCTCCGGTGATGCGATCTATATCCTCCTCTGCCTGAAGTTTCTCGTTTCTTAGACCGGTCCATCTCCTGCTGTTTTCTGGCATTTGACCTCTGTAACCTCTGTTGGTAATAATACAAGATGAATATGTCACATGATTACTGCTTTAGCCATTTTTTACATATGAAACGTGTCATGAATTATGTAATGGGAAAGTTGAAAGAATACCACTCCAAGAATTTGAAGGTACAGATTTGATATCCACCAGACTAGAGCTATACATTCTGAACAAAATAGTGTTTGGATTACGACAAAAGCACCTGTAATTTAAGAGTTATGGTTAATTAAAGTTTGAAGAATTTTTAAAGGATGCAAAAGCTGTGATGTGTGAAAGAGAGAATAAGGGTGCTTCAGCTTACGTCACAAGATCACATGACTTTGTTTACATCACCATTTTGTCGGTCAAAACCACTGTCATCTGCTGTACACTTAATTAGACTTACATACGTTTGCATGGTGTTATATAGGATTATTTTTGTAAGATAATTATGCTGGAATATTGCTGTGCTGTCAGTTGCACTAATAGATGTGTGTGGGGGAATAAAAAGACATTTTCCCGATTTCCATCTGATCCTGATCGACGTTCGAAGTGGGTTTCTGCTGTACGACGCAACGGCTTTCAACCAACGGTAGGCCTTACACACTAACTTTAGGATTTGCAGCGAGCACTTTATATCGTGTATGTAGGCTTTCTCTGAGTAACGAACAATCAATTGGCGTTAACGTTAAAGTTACTCTTCATATGCCCAATGAAAATACAACTTACCTAAGGAAAATCTGAAGAAAAATCAGAAGCGAGCAAAAAAAAATCAAATAAGTCAAATTCGCTAAACTGGTACTGGTAGGATAGCATGTAGTATGTTTGTTGTACGTGTGATGTGATTGAGCTGTGTGAAGATGTGTGAATCCCAACAAAGCCGCTGCCCTGCAAAGTGGGAGTCCAATTGAGTTAGAGTCACACGATGAAATCCCTCTATACAGCTCCAAATCTGTTATATTTAAAGATTAATGTTGAGGCGAAGTGTTTATATATGCCTTTAATGCACTGAGCAAAGAAAGTGTTTATATATGCATTTAATGTACTAAGCAAAGGACTTTGGCCAAAGTGGACTTTAGGAGGGCCATTCACGAGTGCCGAAAGTCCTTTGAACAGTGCATTAAATGCAGATATATACACAATGCCAAAACATTAATCTTTTTATCAAATTTTTGTGTTTAAATTGTTTAAAAAGCAAAAAAAAAAAAGGAGTGTATGAAAAAAGAGAAAAATTTACATATATTTTATTGCTTTATTAAAAAAAAAAAAAAACCTGTTTTGAAAATGGAATAAACCAAATGATAAAGGTCGTGCATTACCGGGATTTAATGCACGGGTCATAGCAATGCAAATACTCCATAGAAATTTGATAAAATTTCATGAATTTCTGTGTCCTGAATTTCAGTCATTGAAAATTTTTAAGACTAGTTTTCTTCTGCTAGACTTTGACTGAGGGTATGATGGAGAATAAATTAATTCAAAGATTAGTGAAGAATTGAAAAGCAAAAAGTTAATATACAAATAAATCATAGGTTTTCTCTTTATGTCACAAAGTTTAATACAAAAATTTGCAAAATTTATGAAAATAAGGTCATAACATTTAAAACTGCTGTAAAATAGACAATTCTTATTTTTGTTTGTTTGATGAGGGCTTAACAGCACCATGACAGTGAGGGTCAAATTGTGCCTGAGAGGTTAGATCATTCCAGAGGTAGAAAGGAAAGAAAACAGGGGAGATTGAGAGAAACACAAGAACTAAATGCCAGAAAGCTGGATCAAGAAAGGTGCATGGGTGAAAGAAAAAAAATTCTTAATCGGTTTGGATGAAACTTTTACTGTTGCCATGGTTTCTAGTGCATATTCTTTCATTTAAGCTCAAGTTGTTGCAACCTTTACATAATCTTAAATTTCCTGATGAGAAAAATGCACCGAAGTCAACTGTTCAACAAATGACTTTCAACGCAGGTAAATTTAAACAAATTTGGACATCTTTCAGACTTGCTATCTCCTTAACTGAAGAAGACTTTGAAGAAGTTGTTTTCATCCTCCAATCATAAACAATAGATGTCTCACTTTCACTTTACACCAATTCTCCAAGTTCTTAAACATCATCTACCTCATTTTCCAGCTGCTTGGCATGAAGGTCAGCATTTGCATCGGCCACTTTTGACTCCAGATCAGCAATTTTTGCTTGATATTGATCAAGACCCTTCAGAATTTGAAAACAAAGAAATTGCCATGAAATTAACCATTATCAATCTCTTAAACATACTATATATAGATATGATTGCCAGAAGAAAAAAATAAAATAAATAAACACACGCAGAAAATATAAACCCGCTTGCTGGAAAATGCCTAATTTCTCACCTTCAGTTTTGTATACTCCCCCTTCCACTTACACACACTTATAAAATGGAACAATTTACCTACTAAAATATGCTGTGCTTCTTCTGTTTCATTTCATTTTATGTGTTCATCCACAACTTGACATTGGATAACAAAAATAACAGGAAATTACATAATATAATAAATTATATCAAGAGTAGTTCTCAAAAAAAAAAATTTATAATAAAAATGCTAATCAATGACAATTGACAATATAATAAATGACTGATATATGCAAGTTGGGATACAAAGTGATTGCAAAAACTCTAGTGAGCTTAACATGGCAATCATTCCCCTGGCTACAGAGGAAGCAAACTGCATACACATGGTAGTAAGTATAGTTACTAAAAATAGTTACTAACCCCCCCTCCTCAGTTTCCCTTAAAACACATCTACTAATTTAACTAAATACAAATTATATTAATGTATTTAATTTAACCTAGGAGGCTCCATAGCCCCACCCCACACACAATCATTTCAACCAGACCCCAGTGAGACAACCCTAATAAGGAAAAGAATAACCACCCAACACACAATCTTCCCAACCAGACCCCAGTAACACAACCCTAATAAGGAAAAGATTAAGTTAAAATTTGCTTAGGAAGTACTTCTTAAGATAATCCTTTAAACTGGATGTAGAACAAAATGTTTTATCATGTAATTGCAGGGAATTCCAGACATTTACTGATTGATTTCATAAGCTCTTTTGGGCATTGTTGCTATTGCAGGGGAAAGTGTGAAAGTCATAACGTTGTCGGGTATTATAGCTGCTCATCATTCAAAACCAAACTCACAGTTAAGTCGACTGGAGCAATGGGATAGAAGGTATCTTGCTCAAGAACGCGCCAGAGTGAGAATGAAACCCAGTATCTTTGAAGTATAAGCCAGATGCTATTACACTGCACTACCACGCTTCCCGCTAACATTTGAATTGATTTATAATTTATTCAAAGATATGCAAATTAGGTTTCCTCACCTCATATTTCTTCATTTCAGCTTTGTGTATCCCGTCTCTCGCACTGGACAGCGCGTTTTCTTTATCCTCCAGTCTGTCATACAGTTTCTTCATCTAAAAACAAAACAAACATTCATTTAAATTACATTCATATTATTTAAAATAGATTAATTATTTAAATTAGATTCCTATTATATAAAGTAAATTCATATCATTTAAATTGGATTCCTATTATTAAATTAACATTCCTATTACTTTAATTAGATTCATATATATATTTTTTTTTTCCAGCACGCTTTATAAGATAAAATGTTGTAGCACTCAATTCAGTCTTATGTTGAAGAAGTCAAAGACCTTTTCAAATAGATAGAACATGTTTACATCAGTACATGACCAATCAACTGCTGGGGAAATTCTCGCTTGGTACCATACTGCATATATTGTGCAGTCGACCAAGAATCCCACAAGTATTTGATTGGTCAACAAGATTACCCCATATACAATCAGTCTATTATAGAAACAGTCATTTCGGTAAAGTGACATCATTTAAATTAGTTTTCTAAAAATTGCAGATTCAGATTTGAGAAGGTCTTTACTCACCTCTTTGTCTTTAGCTTTGATCGTCGCCACTAGACCCTGGATGGCCTTGTCTCTCTTTAAGAGTTCTCTTCAAATTCATCAATCTCTCCATCTTTCTCCTTTACCAGATCGCTTAGGTCCTGGAAAACAAATTAAATGTTTTAGGCCAAAAAATAAATCTGGAAAGTACACATAAAAACACCCTCCTGTACTATAATGATGATACATCAATTCCAATTGATTACTAGAAAAAATCTTACACCTTAAAAAATAATCCTTCCCAGGCTTTTTGTTCTTTTTGTAACCCTTATCATTACCGTGTCAATCTTTGTGCTTTTTGTAACCCTTACCATTGCTGTGTCAACCTTTGTGCTCTTTGTAACCCTTACCATTGCCGTGTCAATCTTTGTGCTCTTTGTAACCCTTACCATTGCCTTGTCAATATAAAAACATTTTCGGTAAAACAATCATCCATGCCACCAGCAAACAGCTTGACATGTATATAGATTATATTTTAAGCAACTCTGTACTAAAAAAAAGGATGGTGTTACTTATTTTGCAAAAAAAAACTCAAAAAAACTTGTGTTTTCATTTTCAGGTCCTCTATAATTGACAAATACCAACACATGAAGTATCATTAATTACAAAGTCAATACTAACCTTCTCATTTCTCTGAGCTATCTTCAATTCATTCTCCAAGTCCTACCAGAAACAAACAATGAGGATAATAAATATACAGTATTATTGATGACCCAAACTATTTGTCCAGAACTTCACATCCCTGTTTTAAAAGTCTTTGGACATTAAAGGATTAATTCAGGGATCAAGCAAGTCCATTTTTTATGAAAGAGGACTTAAAAAGAAACAAAATGGTGAAGAAAGCATTGCAAAATCTTATTTCATTAAAGAATTAGTTCATGATTTGTTTAAAAACAACTGAAATCAGACTAGTTGTGATGCACAACATTCCATCTTATCTGAATCTGAGCTATGTATGACATTTAAAACGTTTCTACACAAATGCTACCAAACAAAATTCGGAATAAATTTTGTTTCTTCATTTTGTTTCTTCTCTTTCAACAAAGATAGACTTGCCTGAGCCCTGAACTAATATTATAACTGCTTTGCATAAAACTTGATTTTCTTGTAATACATTACCAGATGCACACATACTTATAGCATTATGATTTTACATGAAACAAAATGTACTAAGTATGCAACATTCTTCACACAGCATATGAAAGATCCACCACTTTTACAAATTCCTATCATACAATTAAAAACAAAAGCCTTCAACAATTGTTAATTTTTCTTTTACTAAAGAATTTAACTCCATTCAACCCACCTTGTTTCTTCTGTTCTTCTCATCCACGTCTTCGTGCAGTCTACCATTCTCATTCTCCAAATCTTTAAGTTGATTCTCAACTCGGTCACTTTGTCCTAAGCAAGAAAAGGTTTACATTAGGAAAACAAATACAGAATGACCACAATCAAATAATACACTTGAAAGTAAGCTTAGGCGGTATACCGATATTTTGGTACATACCAGTACAAAACTGCACTGGTATGGCCGATATTGAACAAGAACAACATATTAAAATATCGGTAAACAACAATAAAAAGTTTAAAAGAATTGGATCGCAAGATTTCCGATATAATTTCAAGTGGCTACTACACCTAAAATAGTCAACTTTACCAAACAAACAAGAATTTGCAAAATAAATTACATTTAAACTAAAGATAAAAATAATACAAAACAACTTCATTTATCATGGGTTTTTTTAAGAGCACAAATGGACATAGCATATATTAATTACTATGTAACATGACAAACTAAAATTATATTACAACTTGAAAGGCTAATGTTACGATCAGGTTTAAGTGTTGTTATTTTGATTAATGTGATTATTCGGCCTGATTACATTCGCAATAAAACGATGAAACTTGTAAACAGAAATGACCCAACTTTTAGTGTGTATTTTGCATGTAGTAGTTCCACGAATGATTTTTTACTTCCTTTTTTTTAATTTTTATAACAACTTTATACCAGTATTTTGGTACGTACCGGTATGATCATGATGATATATCGGTATGGGAAAATTGCCAATACTGCCCAAGCTTACTTGAAAGCACACTGATTACAACTGAATAAGCCAACATTTAAAGATTTGACTCAAAGATCTATGGACAGGCAGACCTGGACAAAAGTCTACGGTTTCGAAAGATATCATTGCGGGGAAAATATGAATTCGCGGGAAGAATTTTTTCCTTAAGAAAATTGATAATTTGTTTTTATAGATTTCTCGAGTAAGCCACAGTATGTGTGGTATATATGTGCTCTAAAAACGTCCCCCAGGTAATTGTGCGATAAATAGTACATTAAATTGCTAAAGAGGGAGGCATATAAAGTATGTATTTACTACATTAATATTATTTCTGTCACGATTTTTCATGGGAAGATTTTCAATACCTTCATCCAGAACTGTGAGAAATTTTCTAATTAATTCCAACTCTATTGACAGGTAGCAGCAACTTGAGCGTTATTGCAAGAAAATATGTCAGAAAACCTCTTTTAGGTCTTTTAACCCCATTTTGATGAATTTTTCTGCTATTTTCATGACTTAAAGCAAAATCTTCTAAATTCAGCCAGCTCAAGTTGTTAGTAATTGTTCATAGATCTTTTAGGACTAATGAGAACACTTGTATCTATGAACATGATCTGATGAAGCAATTGGCACAAAAAAGTTAATGAATACAGGATGAGAGAGAACTGATTAAAGTAATATTACTTTTATGGATGTTTCTGTATCTTTTCGTTCCTCGTCTTTCCTCCTTTCATGATCCAGATCTTTCTTCAAAGCCTAAAACAAAAACAAGATTTCAAAAAACCTATGTAACAATTTCTACAATGGTTAAAGACTTAGTTCAGTGGTCAATCGAACGTATCTTTAATGAAAAATGAATTTAAAAGACACAAAATGGTAAAGTAAGCATTTAAAACGCTTATTCTGTTAAGGAGTTTGCTGCAGTTTAAAACTGTCTTATCTGTGTAGAAATGACTGGAGTACCAAGTCTACTATGGAAGGTTGGGGCCTTCATTCTTACATTCTTAACAACTGTTAATGTATTTCATAGAAAATTAATTTTACTTTTAAACTATTTAAATTTTTTCTCCATCAAACTTTCTACAGATGGTAAATTATAATTACCATTACTAGATTCTGTTTAACTACTTTCCTGATGTGTCCTGATGTTAATCCACAAAATTGCAGCAGAAAATAAGATAGAATACATAAAGAATTTGAGGAATCTGAGGCTATGACATCGCAACTAGTTTGATTTCAGTCATTTTTACCTAAATGATACCAAGCTATAAACATGAATATCTCCTTAATGGAATAAGATTTTGCAATGCTTTCTTTACCATTTTGTTTTTTTTAAAGTCCTCTTTCATATGAGACGGACTTGCTTGACCCTTGAACTAATCCTTTAAAAGAACATTACAGGAGAATTCAATCGAAATGCAAGGGCATCTTTTCCGCTAAGTTAAGAAAAGTTGAAATAATACAAGTCTAAGTTTTGATACATGTATCAATGAAATATTAGTATTTAATAAACATAATTATAATTGATTTGAACACTCTTGTGTTGCTTGAGATCAAAATTTGCCAATATAGCTCCTTTAAAATATGAGTGAATCATTTTTTTTTTTTTTTAGAAAAAGATGCTTTTAATTTATGCTAAATTTGTGATTCGGAGGACAGCTCAAAATCTGTATAAATTTCTTTACATTTCTTTCCAAAATCTCATTCAATGAAAATGATGCAAAGGTCAATTCCTACTGTATCTTGTTTGCGGGTATGGTTAAGTCTCAAAACTGGTCAAATTTCTGCAACACTTCAAAGAATTCTGATAGACATTTAAATAAAAGGGACTTAAAAAAAGAAAACACCAAGGTCACCTTTTCATCACAGAATTTCATAAAATTTTCCATGCTGATGCCCGGGATTTCAAATCAATGTAAAATGGTAGATCTTTATTTAACCCATTTGGATGGATGTTATTGCTACTGTGATGATTTTCCTTTCACACGTTAATGACTAGGTTTGTAAAACAATGTAAAATGGTCAATTTTCAACTAATTTTTGCTACTTTCTTGGTTTTTATTCAACTTCAAAAGCAATTTATTTATTGTTGCCTCTTCACGTTAAAGACAAGGTTTGTAAAACAATGTAAAATGGTCAATTTTCAACCAATTTTAATGTGTTTTTTGCTACTTTCTTGGTTTTTAATAAACTTTCAAAAGCAGTTTAGTTATTGTGGCCTCTACACATCAATGACCGGGTTTGCAAAATGATGTCAAATGGTCAATTTTCAATCGATTTTTATCAACTTTTTGCTACTTTATGATTTCTGATCAATTTTAATGCAACTTTGTTTATGTTGCCTCTACACATCAATATAAAGTATAAACCAGAAGGGTTTTGGTTTGTGTTTAACTAGGTTGGTATGTTCCTGCATTATGCCCAGACTTGACTATTGTAACTCGCTTCTATTTGGCCTCCCTGACTTTACACTTGAAAAACTACAGACTGTTCAGAACTCTGCTGCCCGGCTCATAACCCGTTCATCCTGATATGATCACATATCACCAGTCCTTCAATCACTTCATTGTCTTCCAATAAAACAATGATCAGTGCATAAGCTGTTCCTCCTTACTTACAAATCTCAACTCTCTAGCTCCTGAATACATTAATCAGTTAATTCCCCAATACCAACGTCAGCTTCGCTCCTCAACAAAATGTCTTCTGCCTGTCAGTCATCATCTAAACAGAGAATTTTATGGTGATAGGGCCTTCATCTCTGCTGCACCTTCTCTCTGGAACAATCTACCATAATGCAACGCACCATCTGTTAATTCTTCCAAATGTCTTCTAATAATTCATTTATTCATCAATTGAACTTTTTAATTATGCAATATTGTTGTGATCTTGATCAAGCGCTTTGAGGCCTTGGCAAAAAGCGCTATATAAATTAATGCTTATTATTATTATTATTAACGGAACACATACCTCAGCTTCGTTGGTCTTGATCTGCAAGGCTCTTTGCAGCTGTTCTTTCTCACTCTGAAGCGGTCTGACCAAGTCCTCTCCATGGTGCAGTTTCTCGTCCGAGAGTTTGTTGATATGCTCATCTTTTGTGTTCAGTGCTGCATTCAGCTGCTCAATTATTCTGCAGAAAGGGAAGGAAAGTGCAATAATAGATTGGCAACCAAGTCATTTTCAGCATCTGAGTATATATCCCTCGTCTGACACCATACCATCCATACACCACACTCTCCCCGGTTTAAGAGATTAATATACCAACCCTTTAATGTTAAAACTAGTTCAATTCTGTTTAATTTTATTTGAAATATTTACAATTTTTAACAACTTTTTCCTAATCAGCCATTGAAAGTATATCCTTAAACTAAACGTGACCTAAAATCTCAGAAAATAATTCAAAATAAAACAAGATTTTGATGAGTATGGTTAAGGTCATTTCTACACAATCCAATACAGATTTAAACTTGAATTCATCCAATATTCTTCATCGTTGTGTACTTGTATTGTATTGTAGATGATTCAATACTTGAAATAATGCTTCATGAACACACTTATTCCTTTCTGCCTAAATGTAAAAGACAAAAAGTTCAAGTTCAAAACATTTATAAGGTGCATTATCTAACCAGAGGCAGAAATCTCTCATGGTTCCGATGTTACTGTAACATTGGATTGGAAGCATTTAATTTTTCTTTATCGTATTTCTTTATGTGTTGTGTTCTTACATGTTTAGTTATATATCATGTGCACTGGAACGTGCAGTTTTTTTTTGTATCAAAATCATATGGTTCATCTACAGTAAATCAGACCACATCCACATACCAAGTACGGCATAAATCCACCTCAATGATCTTGAGATATCGTGTTTACAAGCTTGTTAACAGAAATTTACATTTAGCCCCGCCTACTAATTAATATTCATATCAGCACAAGAACAATAGGGTTCATCTACAGTACATCAGACCACATCCACATACCAAGTAGGGCATAAATCCACCTCAATGATCTTGTGTTTTTAAGCTTGTCAACAAAATTATATATTTAGCCCCACCTACTAATAAATATTCATGACATTAACACACAAAATGATAGGGATCATCTACAGACCACAACACATCCATATTCCAAGTATGACATAAATCCATAGAATAGTTTTTGCGATATCCTATTTACAAGCTTGTTAACAAAATTGTACAATTAGACCTGCCTACTAATTAATATTCATGACATCAGCACCAAAAACAATAGGGATCATCTACAGAGCACAACACATCCATATACCAAGTATGACACAAATCCACAGCATGGTTCTTGTGATATCGTGTTTACAAGCTTCTGTCATAGTCACACATACATACACACGCCAACATGACTACATAGGTTCCTTATGCTATCGCGATCGGATCCAAAAACACTTATTCTAATGTGCCAAACACACATGCAAGCATTAGTAATAATAATAATAATAATATATATATATATATATATATATATATATATATATATATATATATATATATATATATATATATATATATATATATATATATATATATATATATATATATATATATATATATATACATACATATATATATATATATATATATTATATATATATTACATATATATACATATATATATATATATATGTATATATATACATATATATATATATACATATATATATGTATATACATATATAAATAACGGAATAATATGTTGCTATATATTTACCCGCTAAGCGTAGCGGGATATTTCTGAGAGTTATACTTACCTTCCATGCTATAATATGCAATCTGGTCACACGACCTGATTCTAACGCACTTCTAACCGAACCTAAAAAAACGCAGTAACCAGCCAAGCCCTGACCTCCATAATACCTCTGTACCACCTCACTCAACATTCCACCGAGGCCTGAACGAGAGGGGAGGCGGGCGGGATGCATGGAAGGTAAGTATAACTCTCAGTAAATATCCCCGCTACGCTTAGCGGGTAAATTTACTTCAAGTTATACCTTACCTTCCATGCTATAATATGCAATCAGATTGCAACCGAGGATAGGAAGGAAGGGAGTTCAGATCGCCGCACATTTTTTTTTTTTTTTTTTTGGCTGGTACTTAAAACTCACACGAACCGAATCCCGTTTAAAGGATCTAAATTCCTTCACCTCGGAAGGATGAAAGACCTCAAGAGTGGGAGGAACTAAAACATAGGAAACCACGGCGAGGTACAGTCAAACCGAACAAGGCACCATTCGTTGACAGTAACGGAGGCAAACCTCGAAAGAACCTGAGCGTAAAGCCCAGAAAAACAAGCCAACCGAAGAGCGTTTGGACACAATTACAGCAAAGTGTCCACAAAAACGCCACAAGCCACCGGATTCGGCCCACGAGACAGAACCGGCGAGGAAACTATGATTGGGAACGGCGTGTACCAATGAAAACGAATTGAAGAAATCCCGGACAAGGGAAAATTCGTTAGCGCATAACCGCGTAAGAGCTAAAGTTAGCGGGGAACACGAACGTCGAAAAGTGAGTCAGACCAAAAACAAGAGAAAAACCGCAAAAAGCTGTTTCTCGAACGCGGCACGAGATCCCGTGAAAAGAGGTTATGCCCAACCCGAGTGCATACGCGCGTTCTATGAACAGTTCAGACTACTTTAACAGAAAGCCACTGGATGATCTATCGGAGGAAAATGTCACATGACACACTACGAAGAGATCTCCCAGAACTCACCAGTGGTCGCGAGTCAAAGACCGTAGACCCCACCGAAAAACCCTGGTGGATAGCTGCAAGGTATCCCAGAGCTCATGACGGAACTATGACAAAAATCGTCCCTGACCCGAGGCTCGTGACGTGAAGCCTGCAAGGTCTCGAGCAGCCAAAGTTCGCCCTGCGCCGAGACGAAAAAGGGTCAAGTACCCGCCCAAGTTTCCGACAGAAGGGGTCACAAGAAAAGTGCCCCGACCTTGATCAAGAAGCCCCGTCGCCGCACCGACGGTGATATCTGACGGTGAAAACCGTAGCAGTAAGCGGGACCGCGTAGCTCCAGGCCACGCCTATCAACAGCGAAACTTGTCTAAAAGTTGACTGGAGAAAATGTTAACGTACACGATAGTAACAACCTTGAAACCGCGAAGCCTACGGCTCACGGGCGAGAAAACGAATACCGTATGTCTGTACGGGCAGTTAAGTAACAGGCCGTAAAAACCGCAAGGAAGCAGCTGTAAGGTGTTAAAGTATGGAAGGAACCATACGTGCGTTGTTGGTAATAGCTACCCCAAACGTAAGGTTGTCTACCAAAAGGCCACCTATGGTCAAGAAAAATATCCTTCATGGAGGTAATATTGACAAGTAGGGGTAACATTACTCACGCCAACCGTATGAGTCATAAACCCCAACACTGGGGTAGAAATCACGAAAGAGGTGGCGTCCTGTGTATACTACACGGACCGTTAAACACCCTGCACCACGGAGCGGAAAAGCGGCGTGGCTACTGGGGACTTACGCCGCATACAAAGTACGCAACCCGTTAAGTATAATAGATCCGTTATGGGTCTACAAAGGCGCCAGCATGACAAGTAAAAACCACGAGTCCACCGCCAACGATGTCGCTGTGCACCACGGAGCAAAAAGCTGCGTGGCTACGCGAGGGGACAACTGGTACTGGCGTGTCCCGAACAAAGTAGCGATAAGTACCAAAGGACCGTCTAGGTCCACGATAGCGTGAACGCATACTACACCTGTAAGTGAGTCGTTATCTCATTATACCTCTATTCACCACGGGCCACCGAGTAAGTGGCGACGCGTAGGGAAGAAGTACACAGCACGCGTTCCGTTGAGAATAGGTAAAATATATATAAACTGAGGCCGTAAGAAATACGGAGGAGTTCACGTGCACGCAAGCTATACGAGTCGTAAACTGAGTTTGTTCCATCACGGAGCTCTGAAACCGGTAGCTGCGTGGGAAGAGGGGACGACCGTCGCACTCAGCACGTGTCCCGGTAAGAGAAACGGCCGCGAATGCAGTAGTTCATGGCTACTGGTCCTCTACCACACAGCGGCGCCGCTGGTATAGGCCGTTAACTCCGTTTGTATAAAATCACTCACGGAGCCGCGAAGCCGGCGGCCACGCGTGGGGACTGCCGTCGAACGCTAAAAACGCCCCAGCAAGAAAAGACGACCGCGGAACACTGCAACACGCGGCTAACGGTCGCAATATCCCAGTTCCGATACCGGGTTTATCGTGACGTTACGTGAAACCGCGTTAATATCTGTAGAATGTGAGCCGAGGGTCTCGTTCGACGCAAGAATCACATTCAGAGTAGTTTGAACGGTCGTGGAACTACGTAACACGGAGGGAATAGCTCGTGATGGTATGCCTCCCGTAAAGAAGGAAATCTTATCACCCGAGCGCTAGGCCTCGAAACCCGAGCAAGCGCTAACACGCGACGCATCCTGGGAGCGTGGCGATACCCGACAACGGGGACTCGTCCTCGTGTCCATGAACTGGTGAAAACTATGCGGAACCGTGGCGTTCAACGCGAAAATCTCACCAAGTCAGCTCACACGGACGTGGGGATCTCCGAAACTAGCGGGTGTGACGACGTTGCACGTTACCTTGCTGTAGAACTAAGCAGCACTACAGACCCAAACGTCATCCCATGCCCCGGACGGAGCCGCAAGTTGTGTTCACGGACCGCACGGGCCGTAAAACAAGCCGTGGGGCCGTATGGAACCGATACCGAGCCACGGACCCTAATGGACCCGATGCAAGGAATCCAATGGCTCTACAACTAGCGTAAAAAAAAGGGGACTAACTCACGTAAGACCCGTAGGGCGCCGCCTCTTGTTGGCCGACCGGTCCCATCGCGGAACCGAGGACCACAGCGGTGTACACGGGTTTGAACAAGTCGATAACACCAAAGCGCAACCTAAGAAGCGTTTACATGCGGACGACCGCAGGACAGTCAAGGCGCGAACGCACCGACACTAGGGACCTGCCCGTCGGTCGATGATATAGGCGCAAAACATCGCGGAACTGTGACGTTCAACGCGGAAAATCCTACAGAGGCAGTTCACACAGCCGTGGGACAGCGTAGCTATGACCAAGCAGCTTCCTAGCTAGCGAACTCAACTTCGGGTTCATCGTACAGTGTACGTTATCCCGTTGCAAAAACTCGGTCGTACAGGCCCGCACGGTCTAGAGAAGCGTTGCACGCTATGCAAAGCGGGACCTCTGAGGTGCGTAGCGTACCCGGACGCACGGAGGCCTGTCCTCCGTGCCTCACGATACTGGTGAAAGTAATTGCGGAAATGTAACGTTCAACGCGGATAATCGTATAAATGGTGTTCACATGATCGTGGAACTGCGTAGCTAATGGCCACGGAACCATGAATAGAATAGCTCTCACGGCGCTATACTACTTGTGAAGATTATCACTTGTCACCTGGCCACATAGCTCGTAGCTAGCGGGTGCATATCCGGGTGAATAAACGTGTCACGATATCCCGTTACAAAACTACGGAGCCGCACGATCCGAACACCGAGCCGCGCTCTCGGTCGCACCTTGAAAAATACCGGTCGTGGTGGAGTCTGTGCTCCGACCACGCCGCTGGAACCCAATCGCTGCAAAGAGTACCACGAATGGACTCGCAGCATAATCTGCACGCCGTAACGCGTGAGATGGATGTGACCGAGCGTAAAGCAAAGAAGCGTTATCACGCTATGCCGGGTCATCAAGGGTGTGTAGAGCATCGACGCCGAGGACCTGTCCTCCATGTCCATGATACTGGTGAAAATAATTACGGAACGGTAATGTTCAACGCAGACAATCTTAATTGCGTTCACACGAAGTCGTGGAACTGCGTAGCTAATGGCTACGGGACCAAGAAGAAAATAGCTGTCCTGGTGCTATACTTCTTGTAAAGAAAGTCATCTGTCACCTGACCACGAGCGTAGTAGCTAGTGGGCGTATAATCGGTGAACCGCACAGTGTACGTTATCCCATTAGAGATAAGTTCCGCTCACTGGAGCCGCCCAATGGAAGCGAAAGGACCGTAAACGCGGACCGTGGACTCGTATGGAACCGCACGGACCGTAAATACGGCCGCGGAACCGCCAATGGAACCGCACGGACCCGTGAAACACGGACGTGGAACCGCACGGACCGTAAACATGGGCCGTGGAACCGTATAACTGTCGTAGCCGTTGGCTACGGGACCAAGAAGAAAAATAGCTGTCTCAATGCTATACTTCCGGATGAACCGTACGGTGTACGTCTTTCAAGAGGCGCTCCGCTAGGAGTGGGCGGCGGCCCCGCCTCCCTGGCTTTGGACCTGGGTGGCGGTGGGGAGACGAAGAGGGCCTCTCAGACCGTCGCTTCTCCACTTTCTCCGCCGCTCTTTGAAAGTACCGGTCGCGGTGGAGTCTGTGCTCCGACCACGCCGCTAGATCCCAATCGCTGGAAAGAGTACGGGGATTTGACTCGCAGTATAATCTGCACGTGTAACACGTGAGATGGATGTCACCGGAGCGTAATTTAAAGAAGCGTTTGCACGCTACGCATCACGAGACATCCTGGGTGTGTAAAAACATCGACACTGGGGACCTGTCCTTCATGTCCATGATACTTCTGAACATAAATACGGAACTTGTAACGTTCAACGAGACAGTCTTAATTGCGTTCACACGAGCCGTGGAACTGCGTAGCTAATGGCTACAGGACCAAGAAGAAAAATAACTGTCAATGCTATACTTTTGTCAAGAATGTCACCTGTCACCTGACCACGTAGCTAGTGGGCGTATAATCGATTAAACCGCACGATGTATGCGTGAACCCGTTAAATACGGACCGTGTAAACACGGGCCGCGGAACCGCCGAATGGAACCGTTAAGAATAACGGGCCGCGGAACCCGTCCGCCCGTAATAACGGGCGCGGAACCGTCGCCCGTAACAACAGGCCGCGGAACCGTATGGATCACGGAACCGTCCAATGGAACCGTCTGCCCGAATAACGGGCCGGAATCGTATGGACCACGGAACCGTCCGCCCAGAATAACGGGCGCGGAACCGTATGGATCCCGGAACCGTATGGATCCCGGAACCGTATGGATCCGCCCCCGAACCGCACAATGCCGCACATAGGGCTGCGGAACCGTCAGGGATGGTCCAACGGAACCGTATGGAACCGCCGCCCGTAACGGGCCGCGGAACGCACGGGACCGCCCAATGGAACCGTCCGCCTGAATAACGGGCCGCGGAACCGTATGGAACCGCCCAATGGAACCGCCCGCCCGTAACAACGGGCCGCGGAACCGTATGAAACCGCCCAATGGAACCGTTAGCCCCGTAATAACGGGCCGCGGAACCGTATGGAACCGCCCAATGGAACCGTTCGCCCGAATAACGGGCGCGGAACCGTATGGAACCGGCCAATGGAACGTTAAGCCCGAATAACGGGCCGCGGAACCGTATGGAACCGCCCAATGGAACCGTTAAGCCCGTAACAACGGGCCGCGGAACCGTATGGAACCGTCCAATGGAACCGTTAAGCCCGTAACGGGCCGCGGAACCGCCCAATGGAACCGTTCGCCCGTAACAACATGCCGCGGAACCGTATGGAACCGCCCAATGGAACCGTTAAGCCCGTAACAACGGGCCGCGAACCTTATGGACTCACCGAACCGCCCAATGGAACCGTTTGCCCGTAACAACGGGCCGCGGAACCGTATGGACTCCCCGAACCTTATGGAACCGTCCCGAACTCACAACAACCGGCGTTCAACGTTACAAGGGTTGTGGAGTCGACAGGGACTGTCCAATGGAACCGTTGGAACCGTGTTTACAACTTAGGCGGCGTTAACGCCCCTAAGAGGTTCTCTCTCTCTCTCACTTACCGTTACGGAACCGCCCAATGGAACCGTTCAGCCCGTAACTTTTACGGGCCGCGGAACCGTATGGACTCCGGAACCTTATGGAACTGTCCCGAACTCACAACAACCGGCGCGCAGCGTTACAAGGGTTGTGGAGTCGACAGGGACTGTCCAATGGAACCGTTGGAACCGTGTTTACAACTTAGGCGACGTTCGTTAACGCCCTAAGAGGATATCTCTCTCTCTCTCTTACCGTTACGCTCTAGGCGCAACGCCTCTAAGAGCGTAACCTTCTCAGTGAATCTCTTTTATATATCTGAAAAGAGAAGAACATATATCCATGCGTACATACACAAATACGGCCAAGAAACTATGATCTTACGGACACGCTAAAGAGAGACGAGGCATAGCATTCTAAACAGAACAACAACACTTGCTTTAACAGAAAAAAATTTAAAACCAAAAAATTTTCTATCTGAAAAACTTTAGAAACCCGAAAACGCATCCAACGTAATGACTTTACTAGCGCCGGGTAGCGTGGGAAACACCAACCACTGTGTACTTGAGGTCTGTAAAGATAAAAAGGAAAGATTATTTTCCCTGTAATTAGGTCGTCGGAGAGACCCACCCACGTCTCTCCGACACCCCAAGTTCAATCCTGAAAATTAAATATTTTATCTCCAAACTGTGTGAGAAAAATAAAAATATTCATATGCTGTTAACGTGAAAACGAAAATAAGCTCGCTAGTAACAACTGTAGCTCCCTAGAGTTGTTACAGGGCGACCCCACATTTACCCAGCGGTGACTATGACCCAATGCGCATGCGCCAAATTCAAAAAAGGAAATTGGCCTAATGCATACGAGAAGGTGTACTGAAATATCCTAACGTGTTAAACACTATACATAGTATAACGCTAGGGTCACCTCGAGGCGGGTGGGGCTAAGGGAGAAAAATACTAATTCCCGGGACGAGAGGTCCCCTAGACAGGCACAACCTGTGCTCTAGGACCTAAAACACCCACCACGAGAGTAGGACGCTCTCGAACTAGCCACTCGCTATGTACGAATGGAGACAAAAACCCGCTATCCTAAGTGTAGGCTACACGGGTAAAGTCGTGTAGGTCGGCCGAAGAAATCTCGAACCCATGGCTATCTCACCCTTCTCTCGGAAGACTTGAGAAGGCGAGCCAGATGAGAACGGGCAGCGTAAAAACCCTTCAGGTAGAAGCTGCCGAAGAGAAAAGAGTTAGAAAGGTTAATTAAAAATAAAATAAAAGTGACCAGTTTTCAGCGATGTTGTGAAACAAACGCGCTAAAAAAGAGTGAGGTGGTACAGAGGTATTATGGAGGTCAGGGCTTGGCTGGTTGCTGCGTTTTTTAGGTTCGGTTAGAAGTGCGTTAGAATCAGGTTGTGTGACCAGATTGCATATTATAGCATGGAAGGTAAGGTATAACTTGAAGTAAATACTAATATCATCAATGTTTACACCTCAACTAAAGACCTCTTGTGCTAAGCACAACTTACCTGTCTTTCTCAGCAATACTCTCTCGGTTATTATCGTGCAGATTCTGCTTCTGATTTTGTTTATCCTCTAGCACCCTCTCTAACTCCTGTTGTTCTTTTGTCGCTTTATTGAGTCTTGAGAGCATCTCTTGATTGGCATGTTTAAGGGAGGTAGCCTCCTGAAACAATAAAAGAATGAGATGAAAGATGTTAAAGGACATAAAGTCTGATACAATCCTTATTTCATATGATAAACAATACGAATCTTAACCAACTATCAAAAACAGCAAGTCAAAATCTTATTCCTATCTCAAGTTATTCATGTTTGAAGTTGACACATGGAGGCTGCCATTTTATTCAATTCTGTATTAAAATAATGGTGTATGACATAATTTTCCCAAAAATAGGGACACAATGAATTTAATGTATTTTTTTATAAATGTGATTAAAGTTTTTATTCCAAAATGATGTGACACAAAGTTTTCACAGAATGTTTTCTTAATTTCAAGTGTACACAAAAAATTCCTTGACCCTTACATAAGAAAACATTTTTCTCATAATCTAGAAATCTTGAGGTAGATTATAAAGAAATACAAAGTATTCCAAGATCCTGCTGGGCTGATGACATCATAATCTGCATGTTTTGAAATCAAAAGGGCAGCTCCTATAGAACTATTAGTAGTAGAATTAAAGTTTTTAATAATTATAAATATTATTAGATTGCTTAAGGGGTATGAAACTTGGTGAGAATTTTCTTAATTTTTTTATTTTATCATATGAAATAATGATTATGTCAGATTTTATGTCAGACTTTATGTCCCGCTGATTTCATACGATAGAAAACTATAAAAACAAATTGGTACAAACATCATGCTAATATCTTCTTCCATTTTGCAGTTATTACATTAAAAAATATTTACCAGTGTGATCTCAGTGTACAATTTGATGCCATAAACGCATATACAAGACAATGTATGTGTATTTTTTTTTAAATTAATTGCCTTTTTTTAAATTATTGAAGCATTTTTTAATTAATGATTGGGATGGGGTACAACACGCACTTTACAAGAACATGCTACCAATCTGCTCATACACCTTACATTCTAATACAATTTAAACCAAAATACTTTTTGTTGTTTTACAGAAATACATAAAAAATTAGGTAAAAGTGACAAGGTAGTAAGTAGTCAGCACATTGCATTTTCTTCGGTTTGCATTATAAAAGGGAAGGTGAGTATTTGTGGCCAAAATATTATTTGATGAAACACCTAGCTGAATAAAATTAGGTCTGTAAGAAGAGTTTAATTTTAGTAAAAATAACAGATTTTTGGCAAACTTTACACACCAAAACACTGGCATTAAAGTTAGGTAGGTAGGTAGTTGGGTACTTTACATCCCTTTCTTAACAGCTCAGGTCATTTAGAGATATTCACAGCAGGAGTGAAGCACTGGAGAATCACGACCCACTGGCATTAAAGAGTTCCAAAAAAACAAAAACATTTGGGTTGGTAGGAATTTTGTTGGATCAGTAAGTTTCCTACAAACAAATTAATCTTTTATAATGGCCTTAACAAATTTAGCACTTTGCGAACATCATCATTCCAACACTAACTACATAGCTCCCCAGATCACTGGAGAAACAGAAGCTAAAAAATTAACCTGTTCTGCTAATTTGGCTCTCCTTTCGAGCTGCTCCTTAAGCTGGTGCATCTGAATGTTGTTATTTTCCGATCTCTTTTTGATGAGATTTTCCTTTTCTTGAGCTAGGCTTTCTACCGCTTGCCTGCATAGAAATTAAAAATAGGATAAGAATTAAGAGGTCGACAAATAAACCTGAATGCAACTTCATCAACAGAACCCTGCGCTTATTACTGTCATGAAAGAGAATCAGGTTGTTCTGAGAATTGTATGTGCATATGCATGTAATATAAACTGTGCAAAAGAAGGCATGCAATTGGATGGAATAACTCTGAAAGAGTGCCATGGGACATGAAAATCAAGATCTGTATCACTACTATTGAACCAGTTCTGACATACGGTGCTGAAACCTGGACAATGACATCAACATTGACAAAGGTTCTTGGCGGTTAGTGTACCCGCCTCCTTGAAGGAAAGCTTTAAACGTCCCATTTCAATCACACCCCACTAATAAAGACTTGTATGAGACGCTACTAATACTAATATCTGAGAGGCAGAGAATAATAAGATGTCAGGACACTGTGTCAGGAAAGAATAGGAAACTGCCTCCAAGGTTTTTTTTATATTTTTTTCAAACCCCTTGCAGAGACACTGTTTTAAAGGAATATTCCCATGGATTTTCATTTTTTTATATATGATAGAGAAAATATATAGAAACAAAGTGGTGAAAAAACTATGTTAATATCTTATTCCGTTTAGAAGTTACAACAAATAAAGCGTAGAAAAATGTTCTTAAAAACACCTTAAACAGTATACTGCATACCCTTCAAGCTAGGTGATATCAAGGCAATTCCAGCACAGTTGTTATGTATTTCTTATCAATTTAATCACACTTTTTTTACATTATCGAACAGCATTTTTGATTCATTATTGAGATAGGGTGGAATATATCATTTACAAGAAAACATTTTTGTTTTTTTCTTGGTGTAACATCACATTTTCAATGGAAAAAAAATCTAAATCATTTTTAAACACAAAAAACATTTTGTTGAAATTGTCTCTATGACATCGCAGATTATCTATTATAGAGATAGGGCGGAATATATAATTTACAAGAAAACATTTTGTTTTTTTTCTGGTGTACATTACATTTTCAATGAGAAAAAATCCAAATCCAAATCAGTCACTTTTGTCCAAAATCAAAATTAATTTAAAATTTCTGAACGGAAAAAGATATTAACACATGTTTTTTTACCACTTTTGTTTCTATCAATTTTCTCTATCATATATGAAAAAATTGAAATCCATGTGATAATCCTTGAAATGGGCAAGATATCAAGAACTGCATGGTGGACAGAGGGGTATGGAAGGCCATCACAAAAGTGAGACCTTCATAGTACCCATAAGCAATAAGCTAGTGCTAAAGATTTGATTGTTCAACAGGAGCCCAAGAAAAAATTATGCTTACCCAGATATTATTTTTTAGTACTATTTAACTAAAACAATAACTAAAATGAAATAATTGTAAATACACTTACGATGCTTTAAACAATAGCTGCTGTTTCTCCATGAGCTCCTTCTTTAAGCTCTCTGCTTCCACTTTCAGCTCAATGTTCTACAAAAAACAAAATATCTTCAGTAAGAATCTCAAATATCTTTAATAATGATCTCAAATATGCTCAGAAATAATCTACTACATGTGAAACAATTCCTCTGATAGAGAGTGGACTTTGAACCTACAAATTTATATAAGCATTTACAACCTAAATGCAAAGACCTTTCTGTTATTGTGTTCTAAAGGGGTTTGCACCCATAAGCTTTATACAGGATTTTGATGCTGGTGCCAGGATTTTGATGTAGGAGGGGAGGGGGCAGTTTTGTCTCATGGGGAGGGGGGGGGGAAGCCTATAAATCAGACAAAATATATCACTTTACAAAATCTCCCCAAAACCATTATGTTATAATCTACGTTAATCAATCGTTATTAAGTCTTATCAATCAATACATGTTTGATCAAGATGTATCTTATTTCACTGATGCAGAGTTGAAAGTTTATAATTTTCCAGTTCTAAATAAAGATGTCAATAAAAGGTGTCAAAAATCTTTCCTATGAAAATTGTGACAGAAATAATATTAATGTAGTAAATACATCATTTATACTTCCCTCTTTGGTATTTTAAGTACTATTTATCGCACAATTACATGTACATGGGGATGCTTTTAGAGCACATATTTACCACATACACTGAAAGAATTTAAAAAAGAAAAATGAATTCCAGTTATTCTCGCAGTTATAACAGCCGGAAGGTTCCATAGATTTTTTCCAGGTCTTGACGATCTATATCAGCAAGACGCCATTTTTGTAGTTATTTGGCTGATAAAGTTCTTGAAATGAAACTTATCATAATCATCATCACAGGTTTCAATTTGAGCCCCCATGGCAATGTAAATCTAATTATTAACTACTGCAATAACACTACTACAAGAAGAAACCCATTGATTGAACAAGCCATCAGCTTCTAATCCCAGGAGGAATAAGAGAATTATAGCAAACTACCTTAAATTAACCCATCCTCCTCTCTCAATCTACCCGTGGGCAGATATTTCCTGTTATTCACTGATGGAGTAATACGTGAAAATTAATTTCAATTACATTTGTTTTAGGTAGCAAGTTTAAAACTGTGGTTAAATTATTATATGGGGTTCATATTATTATATGGGGTTATATTATTATATGGGGTCCCTATAACAACTTCTCTTGCACACATCAAGAAGAACTGAAAATCTCTGTCACATGTATTCAAAATCAGTTTAACCAGGAGTTTTCATGATATAGTGAGCACTGCTGAGGAGTAGGAAGCAAGGAGGGGGAGGGGCAGTGGGAAAACTGTCCCTCTGAGACCCCACTGCCCCTCTGAGAGGATTTAAAAAAGAATTGAATTATATAATGTAAATAAATCATTATAATAGAATTATAAACTTGAGTAAAATTTAAGGAAATTCTAGGAACAATTGAAGGTAATTTTAGTAAAAATCTAAAGAATGTTTTGAGTAAATTTTAAAAAAAATTGTGAAAAAAATGAAAATCAAATGATTTTTATACTATTTTTCAAAAATGGACAGAAATTTCTCAAAAATGGAAGAAAATTTTTGAAAATGGACAGACAATTCCTGAAATGGAAGAAAATTTCCTCAAAACTGTTGTTTTCCTGATGAGTAGCTACTTTTGATTGTAAACAGGATATTTTGGGGTTGAGAGGTGTCGACCCTTCCTATGTCCATTTATCCCCTGTATAAATGCAGCTAGTACTACAATGGAAGCACCTCACAAATGCATTGCAGGATCGGACCTGGTACAAATCTGCAGTTCTGGCAGTTATAAACCGCGGGAAAAATGAGAGTTTGCGGAGAATCTTTTTTTTTTCTTTATTGAAAATATATATTATTTGTTTACATTTCTCGAATACAGTAAACAACAGTGTAAATAGTAAATAAGTGCTCTAAAAACATCTCCCATGTAATTGTGCGATAAATAGTACGTTGAAATGCAAAAGAGGGAGGCTTATAAAGATGTATTTACTACATGAATATTATTCCTGTCACGATTTTCATGGGAAGATTTTTGACACCTTTATTCTGAATCGTGGGAAATTTTATAATAAATTCCCAGCTCTGTGTATGATACATTATTGTCATTTTTTTTACATGAGAAAGAAAATGGGTTCATCTAAAAAAATTCAAAAAATTACATCGATCTGTTTCTCTGCTGAAAAGGTGATTTTCAAGTATGAATACCAACTATACATGTGTAACTACCATTATTCAAACCTAAAAACAAAACTGGCAAATACCACACAGGGAGAGACTATATTTTTTAGTGTAAATTGAGCAGATAATATACTTGGCTACAGGCATGACGAGAACGTGTCTACATTTATTTGTCTAAATTGATGGATGAGTGAGTACATAAATATAATAATACATAAATTCATATAGCGCTAATTTTGTAAAAACATTCAAAAGCGCTTTACATACAAGGAAATTAGATACGAAAACAAAAATAAGAATACAGAAATAACAACATAAATAGAAATACAATGGATCAAGCTGCACATTTTTTAAACAAAAAAGCTTTAAGCTTAGTTTTGAAGGAGGTTAGGGATTATCAATACATTTGAGTTCAGTTGGGAGTGAATTCCACAACCAAGGACCTTTATAAGCAAAGGCCGTTTCGCCAAGAGTTTTATGCTTGATACGGGGAACAAATAGGGACTTGAAATGAAAGTCAGAGCGGGACGGTTTTTCAACTACCATTTCACATAAATACTTTGGAGCAAGGCCTTTAATGCACTTGAAAACTTGTAAAATAATCTTATAATCAATTCTTTGTTTGACTAGTAACCAGTGAAGAGACTTCAAAACAGTATTAATGAGAAAATTTTTTGGTAGTCTGAAAATCAACCAAGCAGCACCATTAAGCATTCTTTGAATTCTGTGAAGTTGATAATCAGGTAGTCCAACAAGAAGTAAATTACAATAAACAGGGGACTTATAACAAAAGCATTAATAAGGGTTTTCATGAAATCTACATTAAGATATTTGGCATATTTATAAAATATAATTTAAAATCAAACTTTCTGCCTGCATAAATCATTCAAACCACCTGACAATTCTTGGTAATTCCTCTTGTCTCAACTACTGTAAAAAATAGATTATCTTCAAAAAAAACACTTATTTATGAATATGTAAAATGCAGCTGGGTACAGATTTCACTGCGTTAATACCCTGTATCAAAATTTTGCAAGGAACAGATGTCCTCTAAGCCATGAACGTTTGAAATTGAATAAATTATTTATATGTCATAAACATCTTAGACTGCCTTCTACCCACTTAATTAATCATCGTACTGAGATTTGAGCTTGGGAGAGACTCGCTCAGATATTGCGGTGTCCTTTAAGCCTTAAACACGGATCGACAATATTATTGTTTATTTGGAAGTGCTATTTTCAAACAATAAAATCTGGACCTTAGCATAGGCCTACAGTACTGATCATGGTATTATTTGAAAGAGCTATTTCAGTTCTTTTAATAAAATAACACTTTTGATGTGGGTTTATTGAGAATGTTTGAGTAAACTCGCTTTGAAAATGATTAAAAATGAAAAATTTGAAACAAATTGTCAAAATCATTTTTTTCTTCAAACACTAATTATACTTCAGGACCTTCCCTTTGCCCTAAAACATCGTACCAGTAGTGAACACTTCAAAGAGTGCAAATCTGGACAAATTTTGACAATACCTATATCAATCTCTTCTTTTGGCAAAAGTTCTGCAAAATTCCATGATTTTAGCCTTTTTAGAACAATATTTTTCAAAAAATCGTAGCCCCTGAACGGATTATAACTACCCTTCGCTAAAAACATCCTTAGATGGTGGCTCCGCGATCTTCCGAATGATACGTATTATGCTACTATCCCATCTGAGCATAATGTCGCAATCATGCTCGAATTCATAAGAAAATAAACAAAACATACTGATTTTATTCTGTTACACAGCTCAGCAGTCAGCGCATACGCATGTTGTGTGGAAGGTCACGGGTTCGATGCTGTGTTGAGCTATAGGGGTTTGTTTTTAGTGTGTAATTACATGAGGTAAATTCTTCTCTTTTTAAAAAATTATTTTCACGGTTTGCGCTGAAAAAAAAAATTGAGTGCTATCAATGGAGAGAGAATGTCAAAAACTACTGTACAGTATCTTAAAAAATCTTCCATTTTCATTATTCACTAGCAAACTATTACAAGCTAAAAAAAAAAAAGTTGAAAAAGTGCTGTATTTTTGCTGAAAAATTGCAAAAACATCATATTTATGTCGAAAATTTCCGCATTTTGACTCTTTCATTGTAAAGTTCACTGTCTTAGCATTCATATAAGAGATACTTGTAATAAAAGAAAACAAAAGAAATTGTTTGAAAATTAAGCTTGAATAAAAAGTTCCGAAAAATTGCAGTCAGGTTTTGAAATCTGCAGGCGTTTCTTTAGGGTTAATCCTTACATTTAACTTTGAAAAACAATCATGAAAAATCATGAAATGAAGACCAAGATTAACAGAAGGTGCTGAAGGAGCACTGGATGAATAAGCGAAGGCATTTTTGGGGGGGTTAATTCATGAGAATTTTGATATAACAGAAGTCTCATTTTAAAAGTTGATTGAAAAATAATGGAAAATCAGTATTAATTGAAAAATAAGGAATTAAAAAATTAGAAATTAGAAAAAAATGAGAAAATTAGAAATAAGATAATTATTACGGTTGATTTTAAAATTTATAACCAAGGTAATCAGTACCACCATGAGCATGAAAAGTGCATTATTCTACAGACTATGATTTGGCCAAATGCTCCTTGAACCGAATATAAGGAAATTTGAGCCAAATTTGTTGCCAGTCTTTTATTTATGATCAACCAAAACTGACACACTGCATTCAACGCAATGAGCGCCCAAGGCGCTTACGAAAACAGAATTGTTACACTTTCTACTGCCTAATTTAAATTGATCTAATGTGGCTTTCTACTACCTAATTTAAAATGATCCCATGTGGACCTGACGGAATTCGTATACATAAACATGGGTCGTATCACACAGCTGTTCGAAGCACTGACAGATCCAGGATAACTCGAAAAGGGGGACCCATTGTACGTTAAACATATTAAAAAGCAAAAGCGAAACAAACCAGAGCCATCACTGATGCAGAAACTTTACCCTTTAAATTTTGGGTCAAGTTTTTGATTGTTTAGTGGTGGTGTTTGGTTGTCAATAAAAGAGAGAGATGGCACGATGAAGGTTATTAAAACAGAATAGATTATTTATTGATGTTGGGATGTGTTACCAGTCAAAATGTTGGGAACTCATTAGAGCTTGGGCGCTTATTATGTCAAATACGGTAATCTCCTAAACTCACTGTTTTGATGTTGTCATCGTCTTCAAATTTCTGCTGGATCTTCTCCTCCATAAAGTAGATCCTGAGCTTTAAACTGAAGTTCTCCTTCTTCAGATCAGAGATTTGCTAAAATGTGAAAAAGGAAAGAAATTAAACAAAACAATTCAAAAGGCTTGCAGCTACTCAGACAGACAAAAAAAAAAAATCTGCGGCCAGCCAGCCTGATGAAATTAACTTGATTTGGTTTGTTGATGTTTAACGGCACTATGACAGTCAGAGTCAAAATATGGTGTAAGATTTAGGATAGTGAGGAAATGAAAGGTTTGTAAGGGAGATAAGGAGGAAAAGCAGAAAGAAAAAAATAATAATAATAACTTTTGGTGAAAAGAAAGGGGTATGTAAGGTTAGGTGTAGAAAGGGAGGAGAGGGGGGAGTTAAATGTGGTGGAAGGTTGAATGGGGTTGTTGTTGTGAAGGAAGTTGATGATGTTTGAGGAAGAATTGTTTTCGAAAAGGTCCGAGATTGAGGAGAGTGAGGAGAGGAGAAATCTGGAGTTCTGGTATAGGGGACAGGTTACGAAAATATGCTTAAAATTAACCTTTGCAATTTGACATTATTTTAGTGTCATGACATGTTGTTTAAATTAGATAAACTCCATTTACTAAAGTCCTTATGTATATATCTCCATTAATTGAAGTCCTGATGTATATATCTCTCCATTCATAAGAGTCCTTATGTACAGGTATATATCTCCCTTCCTTGAAGTCCTTTTGTATATATCTCCCTTCATTGAAGTCCTTATGTACAGGTATATATCTCCCTTCATTGAGGTCCTGATGTATACATCTCCATTGGTTAAAGTCCTTATGTATATATCTCCAGTCATTGAAGTCCTGATGTATATATCTCCCTTCATTGAAGTCCTTATGTATATATCTCCATTAGTTGAAGTCCTGATGTATATATCTCCAGTCATTAAAGTCCTTATGTATATATCTCCATTCATTGAAGTCCTGATGTATATCTCCATTCATTGAAGTTCTGATGTATACATCTTCAGTCATTGAAGTCCTTATGTATATATCTCTATTCGTTGAAGTCCTGATGTGTATATCTCCATTCGTTAAAGTCCTTATGCATATATCTCCATTTATTGAAACCCTGATGTATTCATATCCTGTCATTGAAGTCCTTATGTATATATCTTCATTCTTTGAAGTCCTTATGTATATATCTCCCTTCATTGAAGTCCTGATGTATAGATCTCCCTTCATTGAAGTCCTAATGTACAGGTATACATCTCCCTTTATTGAAGTCCTGATGTATATATCTTCATTCACTGAAGTCCTGATGTATACCTCTCCATTGGTTGAAGTCCTTATGTATATATCTCCATTCATTAAAGTCCTGATGTATATATCTCCAGTCATTAAAGTCCTTATGTATATATCTTCATTCATCCAATTTTGTATATATAACTTAGAACCTAACTGTATGTATATTTTCTTTTGTTATTGCTGTTATGAGCTGGTGCCCTACATCTGAATGAATAAACAAATTAATGAACTATTTCAATAAACAAGGTTTCAGAAATTAGTAGATGTAATCTAACAAACTTGCACAGAATGTGGAGTCTTGTTTCATATCTTGATCATCTGCAATCTTGAAAGATCTTACATTCTTAACTTTAAAGAAATAAATGTTTGATACTTTGATTATGGAAAATTACATTGTAGCAAATTAATGCAAAAGATCTCCTGATCAGGGGATGGGTAGTAGTACTGAAATTTTTAGAGATCTAGAGTGTTTACAGCACTCTTTGTTAGCTTGACCAGTGTATTAGTGTGGCAGTTGATGAGTTCTTAATCAATAATCATATTTAAATGGACAGGACTTACCTTCCAAATGTGGTGAGGGGGAGGGAGGGAGTAGGGGGAGTCTGAACTAATGCAAAAGATCTCCAGATCAGGGGGTGGTGGAGAAATGTTAGAGATCTAGAGTGTTTACTGTGTTCTTTGTTACTTGGTGCATTAGTGTGGCAGTTGATGAGTTCTTAATCATATCTAAATTTACAGGACTTGCCTACCAAAAGTAGTGAGGGAAAAGGAGGAGTCACAAAATCAAATTTTCTGACTGAAAGTGGAGAGGCAAAGTCATAAATCACACTAAGATACAACAAAATACCATCAAAAAAGATATAAACAAAGATGTATATGGGGGAGCCTGGGAGGGATTTCCCCTGTACCTTGCCTACTGTGTAGGCATACGTACCTGTTCATAATCTTTCATTGTGTGAACTTTACTTGGAGACATCCTGCCTGGGTTCATGTTTTCTGAAGACAAAAGAGAAGAAAATCATTTAGTTTGGGGTTATTCAATGTCAGATCAGCCAATGGAAAATACACCACCAACTCAGAATTTGTTCAAATTTGGTATATGCAATCATTTTCACTCAAAAAAAAAACAAATTTCGAAATTTCAATTCTTACCGGCGAATATTGCTCAAAATATTGCTTAAAATTGTAAAAACGGGCCCGGGCCCACAATCTTAGAGACCCATAATTTGAAAGTGAAGTCCAATCTTAATAGGGAAATTGTCATTTTAAAGGTAATGAAATAAAGATTAAGAATTCATTGTCATATTTCAAGTAGGCAACATAAATAAATGATTGATCATTTGACCTTTACTTTGACCTTAGAAATGACCTTGTGGCACAATTTTTTTTTCTTTAAAAATTTCGAATTTTGAACAAATTCTGAGATGGTGATGTTACAAATTATCCCCCAAAATTATGATGCATACACCGGTGGTGTATTTATCGTAATTGTTTTGGATAATCTGACCTGCAATGACCCGTTATTGGATGTCACATGATGCCTGACATTCGGGTTGGAAGAGCATGAGACTTGTGTTTGAGGATAGATTCTGCATAATTAGTAGCTACTGTACATTTTACATGATCATAACAGGGAGTTGTTACTTTGACATAGTAACAACTCCCTGATCATAACTTAAAGGAATATTCCCATGTTTTTTCGTACCCTTTCATAAGAAAGAAAAAAATATTTAGAAACAATTTAGTACAAGCATCATGTTGATATGTTATTCCTACAAGGAGATATTAAAATTTTAAGACTCACAAAAATACCAATAAACGAATAGGAAAAGGCTCAGTATAACATCACAGCAACACAATCTCCCACAAAGTTGATGTATTTCATTCAAATCTATCATTCCTTTGTATTAGTAAAACCTGCTAGAAAAATATACTCATGAAAGTTAGGTATTTATATACAATTGCCACATATACCCTACTTCAATAACTTTTGGAAAATTGTTTTTAATCATACAAAAAAATACATAAACATTTGCAATGGAATTGTCTCTATGACATTATCAGCCATGAATTCATCATACTGTACAAAAACTTTAAAATACAATTAGGAAATGTTTAAAAATCTATATCTCCTGAACGGAATATGATACCAACCTGATTTTTGTACCAGATTGGCTCTAGAAGTATGCTCTTTCAAATAAAATTTTACAAAAACCAATGGGAATATTCCTTTCACTGCAGCTCTCCCTATTCTAATGATCTAGTAGCTATTTTTTGTAAATGTTCAGCCCGTGTTATCATTGGTAATAACACAACGAGTATTTTTCAATAGAAATCAATTGATATTTAGCTGTAATAATATAATATTTCTATATTACTTTGTAACAAAACTGAAAATATTCTTCTGAAAAGATTTACACAAAAGCTTCACTCAGGCATAAACCCAAACATAATGGAGATCATAAATGCACTGAAACATGCACCTAAATTTCATGGTAACAAGAATTCCACTTTATACACCTGCAATATATGTACCAACTGAGGTCATGGACAACTTTTAATAATAGATTTCTCTTATACTTCCATGCTGTGACTGACTGAGAGCCATGCGCTGGTTTCTGATTTCGTTATGCATTTATAAACCAAGTCAGTCTCTGTTTTAATAGACACAACACGAGTATATATAAATATATATATATATGGTTGTGCACTGTACTGTTGAACAGTACTTCTGTGCATTTTATAATAACATTATACGATAAAAATACTTCATTTATGGAAGGTGCTAAGTAGCAAATTCCTGGTTTACTCTTGTAGCCCCAAAGCTATAGAAACATTCTCCCAGAAAATGTGTGAATTTGGTTGACAGTAATTTTTTGTTTCCACAAGAAATAACAGATGAGACCTCGTTTGAACTCCTATGAGGTAACAAGGACCTATTTAATAGTCACTCTTGTTTATCTTATAATTCATTTCTCCCTAAAGACCTTGATGGATATAAACAAAGATTTATCTGGTTTGTTGTTGGTGGGGGGGTGGGGGTGTGTGTGTGGGGGGGGGGGTAATGATACCTAGGTTTGATCAGAGGTTTAACTTAAACAAAAAATAATTAAATTAGCGCACATGTGAAGTTGATTGAGCTGTGACTCTAGGGGTTGGGGTGTAGGTTACAGCAATAAGGGTTGAGTGGTAGCGCGGAAAGGTTGGGTGGATAAGCTAGGAAGTAGACATTTTTGCATACTTATAAGGGACATAAAGGGAACTGTTGCCTGTTCATATTGTACTTGCAAAGAGAGCATCTATGGCAAAACTTCTCTGTGCAGTTATAAAATTCACATTTTGTTAAAACTCTTCAGATTGAAGAATGACCAACAACAAAACAGAAAACAAAATTATTGCAGAAATATTTTTGCAAAGTCATTTCAGATTACTGTAAGTGTACAATACACACTTTAAAACCTTGAATTTGAACAGTGAAACTATTAATGATAAATACCTCTTCAATTTGTACTTCCTGTTTCTCAGGAAAGGGTAAGTTTCCATGTTTATCAAACTGTTTCCAAGGTAATATATACACAGTGAGGTCAAATTGAAATGGAATATGGGTACTAATCTTTTTTTAAATCATGGCGCGCTTTACTGAAGGCTTGAAGCAACTATAGGGTCAAAGTCAACAGGACCCTAGATCGGTCCCCTGTTATTGTAGCTGGACATGCTAGGAATGTAGGCTTTACTGAAGGCTTGAAGCAACTATAGGGTCAAAGTCAAGAGGACCCTAGATCGGTCCCCTGTTATTGTAGCTGGACAGCTAGAAATGTAGACTCACACCATGTTGATATCTTAATTATTGCATTTAAGAATTAAAACATTTGAAATATTTCACCCCTGTGTTGAAAAGTGACTACACACTGTACGATGTGATATCATACTTGCAGATCTTAAAATCCAACATAATTTTTCTCTGGAAATCAATTGCCCCTTCTCGATTATTGGAAATATTTTCTTTATTGAATTATTGAGACAGGGTATACCATGCACTTAACAAAAACATGCTTTGCCCATCTACCATACAAAGTTTGCAATGTAAGTCTGTAATTAAAAGAAAAACATTATTTTTTTTAGAAATACATACACAAATTGTGTTGGATCTGCAGTTGTCAATTGTGTGGCTCACCCCTACACCCTCGGACAAGGTGAGTCATTGCACCAGAGTCGGTCAAAACATGTACATTGATGCACCCCTCAGTCACTTAGGTGACTGATATTTTCTTTGAAATGACTTACCCCAAATAAATTACCTCAAAAATGGGTCTGAAGTAAAGCTGTGACCGTTTAGCGTGTACTCGCTACACGCTCGCAAATCTTGTAAACGTTTACTAAATACTTCATTGCGAGTAATCGTTTTTCATACATTATAGGCCTGGTGTCTTGCCGTTGAAAATCAATATTCATGATTCAAATCACACACACATTCGGCTGACAAAATTCCAATCAATGATTTTTTACAAGCTGTAAACCCGATTAGCATAATCTTTTTTAAATGTGCGAATCACAAATGCGCAGTAATCACCAATGAATGGGGATATTATGCACTTTGATTTCGCGAAAACTGAGTAATCTAACTTGTAAAATGCACGCGAATGTGCAGCAGTAAACAGCGAAACTAACAATAGGGCTAACGTTAGGCCATAAGGCTTTAAATCCCACGCAATCAAGGCCCGTTTCATCGACCAAAAAACACTTGAATCGTGACAATCAGTACATTTACATGTAAATATTACCTGATGAGTCAAATAAATTTTGCAAGAAAGAAAAAATATTGCATAATATATAAACAGAAAAAGGTTTTAACAAAGCTGAAATTCTGCATGCTTCGTTAAGAGGGCGGCCATTTTTTCGAGAGAACTAATATTTCAGAACTTCCTGGTGGTGGTGGCGTAGTTTTGAAATGTTTTACGGCGAGGTATATCATAGGCCTCAGTATGCAAGATTTTTACAAAACTTTGAAAGCCGTAGCGAATAGGACAAACAAGTTACTCGATGTTGAGTTTAAATGACATTGAAAGGAAGTTATCTGTTCTTCTAAACTGAATTTTCATGCATATTTTCCACAAAAGTGATGATTTGTACTGTAGAGTAAACTTTTTACGATTTGGAAAGCAAAACTCAGCGTCTATTTGGGCAATGCAGTCAGTACTTTTGCCATACTAGTTGCGCGATTTTTTTTACTTCGCCTTGTAGTTTTGGAGCAATTTTGGTGTATTTCTAAAAATTACGGTACTAAACTCGTGTACACGATACACGCTCGCTTTTTTGGGCGTGTACACGTTTACTAAAATCCCTAAACGTTCACAGCTCTAGTCTGAAGTAAATTGACCCACCCCAGTGTCAATCTGGTGACTGACAATTTGGTACAATGTCACACATGAGAGTCACTATTTCATATATCAATGACTCACCTTTGTCTGACAATGCCAGGGGTAGTAGGGGTGAGTCATACACCTGACAAGTGCATAAGACATCACGCTGATAAAATATTTTAAATGTTGTAGAGAAACTCCTAAGCGGAATAAGATACCATGTTTTATTCACCAATTTATTTCCTCTATCATATGAAAGAAAAAAAGCATGGGGATTTTCCTACAAGATGTTGTTTGCAGAGCCCCAACACAAGGGGCCAAGTCCCCCAATAATTTTTAAATAGGCCTTTAACCCTTCACCCAATGGGCACTTGCCAACATTAGTCTTTTCCTCCCACCCCACTGTCCCCAGTCCCTCCCCACCCCACTCAATCTCAAACCTGTACTGATGGCCATGGTTTGTGTGATGTACCATATAGAGCTGGGTGGGTAGGTAGGCAATTCAATTTAAAGATTTTCTGTGTCATTTAAGACAAAACTAGAAAACTAGGAAGGAATACGTTTTTTTAGGGTGGCCTCCGTATATATACATATATATATATATAAAGTAAAGCCTACTATCACAATGTCAATTATAACATTTCGAACCTGTAATACACACTTCAAAGCAGGAAGCTGCCAAAACCTTTGAAGAGAAATTGATTAACCTCCGAAAAGAAAACCTGTAGAATGAGCCTCAAACAAATTACTTGTGAGGAGCCGAAGAAAAACTTAGCTGATAAACATGACATGATATTGGCACATAAAATGGCAAGCTACAAACTATCTCTTTTAACTTTTGGCTTTTCCCCCTGACTGGTTTATTTTCAAGCACACTTGCAAACATAATTTGAGCTAAGCTATGCTTGGGTTAGTGTCAGTAAATTCATCTGGCAATTAATATTTTCATTTTGCCCAGAACGAAATCAGGCCGCATCACCCACTGGTTATATATGATCCATTCTCTCTGTTCCCTCTATAGGTCAGACCCCAATGATTTCCCACATTCATCCCCCATTCTGCTGCATTCAGAGTCAGTGTAATGTGCCCATTATCCTCCTGTTAAGTATATCTCAAGCAGTGAAAAAGAATGTTGGGAAAAAATAATAAACCCATAAAAAATCTGCAGAGCACAGTTTTTTATGTTATTTTAAGCGTTCAATGATTCAAGACGTTTTCATTTCTAAACATCACCCTTTTCATGATACAATAAAATGTACATTATTTATGCATTTCACTATACCTGCTGATGATGCATTTGGAAAGTGATCATGAAAATTCGCAGCTGTGATGTCATGGCCAGTTGTTAAATCTGGTAAGCCATAGTAAGCACTGGAAAGAAAAGATATGAAAATAAATCTTAGAAAATCAATAGGGTAAACATGGAGTTACAGACTTGACGATAGTTGAGCACATTAAACAAATAGTCCAAATCTATATGTTTGCCTGTTACTTTCATATGGAAGCAAACTATCAGGGGAGATACTATACATGTAGGTCCGTACTCTGTATATGAATAGGGAAATCATAATGCATTTGTCAGTTGTATAACTCACCCCTACAACCCCCGGTAATGTCAGTCGAAGGTGAGTCATTGACGTCAGTCACCAGAGTGACTCTGGGGTGGGTCAATTTACTACAGACCCATTGATTTGCACAAAGGTGATTGATTTGGGGTAAGTCATTTCACAAAAAATGTCAGTCACTTAGAAGGGATGCATCAATGTACATGTTTTGCCCACCCAACTTATCACCAGAACCAAATGCTGAGTGGAAGTGTGGGAGTCTACAGTATGTCCCCCTCCCACTTTTTGGTGAATACATAAACATTTTTTTACACAATGAAATTTGAAAAACTATTTTGTACGAATCTACACCACTGAGGTCCAGAACAAGCTTGAACCAGAGTGGGGCGGAGTGGCAATGACAAAAAGGGGCATGTACAAGGTAGTAAGGGTCATGCAGCATGGATTTGAAGGGGGGGGGGAGGGGGTAAGAATATTTCAAACAAAATTAGAGCGGAATCATCAAATAAGTAGTGTGTCTGTCTGCAGAACTGTAAGCAGCATCAAAAGATGGTAAAGCAATTATCAAAGTAGCCCTATATCAAAGAAGAATTCAATTTTCTTGAGAGAAAAAATGTAGATGATTTGTAAAAAAAGAGGTAAGGTGGAGAAACATAGGTGCAGGGAAGAGAGGCAGGGTGGCAAAAATAGGGGCAGTGTGGTAAAAATATAAGTTTCATTGCATTTTGATAGTATGTTTCTAGCAATCAGCAAATGTAAAGAAATTGTGTGACATCACTTTTGTAAAACAGACACTTTTTTTTCAGATGAAATTGCAACATCTATAATAAAGCTGTATATTGAAAAAAAATGTCTTCACCATTCTGAAATAACGCAATTTCTTGGTGCTTCAAGTCCTTAAACAACAAGCACTACACAACATTTATTTCACCCACCTTTCCTGAATTTCAGATCATGCTAAGAGCTGCACTACTAATGTTACAAAAAGTGTGGTACATTCCGTATAATCATTCCATGCATCATGAAAACAACAAGTAGATCTAGAGCACTCGCTATAAAAGGGCTATTAAAGTAACATATCCCTGTTACATGTACAACATTATCCTCAACAACCACACAAAATACTAGCCAACAATTTGAAACGCTTCTATTGTTACCAAACGAGTGTTCTGTTAAATTGGTTACTGTTATAAGAGAATTCATAGACAAAGGGAGCTGTTTGCAGAAAGTAATTAAGTGGAAATAACAAGCGTAACATAACCCGAGATTCAAGACACATTTCAATTTCAAGGTTAACAAACCTTTTTTGTTGAGATGGGCATTTAAGGGATAATGTAAGTTTAGTAGTCAGCAGAATTAATATTGGGCTTTTCATTTTTAGAAGCCAAATTTCAATATGAAATGATTTTTTTTCAAAAGCTTTTGATCAATAGAGAATAAAAAGAAAGTAAAAGACCAATTATTTTCTAATGGTTTTCAGACCATGTAATATTTTGCATGTTGCAGGTGTTATATAATAACCTTTATTTTTTTGCTTCTCAGTACATTTCACTCCTTTAAGAAAAGCCCCTGGACAAGTCATGGCCAGTGGCAGATCCCGTTCAAGCTTTGTAATTAAATTGATTACATTTGTTTTTTTTTTTAAAGCTTAATTTGGCTTTTTTACAAACCAATTTGGCTTTTTTTACAAACCGATTTGGCTTTTTTTACAAACCGATTTGGCTTTTTTTACAAACTGATTTGGCTTTTTTACAAACCGATTTGGCTTTTTTTACAAACCGATTTGGCTTTTTTTACAAACCGATTTGGCTTTTTTTACAAACTGATTTGGTTTTTTTTTTACAAACCGATTTGGCTTTTTTTACAAACCGATTTGGCTTTTTTTACAAACCGTTTTGGCTTTTTGCATTTGTTTGTTGAGGTCTAACGGCACCGCGACAGTCCGATTAAAATGTGCCAGGAGGGTATTACAAATTTATGGTGCTATAAGTAAAGAGAGGAAGAAGAAAAAGAACAATTTGACAGAGGAGTAGGGAGGGAAGAGAGAAGGAGAGGGATGGGTAAAAAAAAATTGCAATTGGGACAATTTTCCAACCCTGGTGACCAAGCATATAAGGAAATATCACATGAGTGAGAACAATAAAAGGAACAATAAAAGAAAGAATATGGTGAAGAAAATGCTTAAAAATCGTCCACCATTGAGGAAATACTGAAGTTACCTATAAATTGGTCTATCGGGAGATTTCCTAAGAAATGACTGAAATCAGACTAGCAGTGACATCACATCCTAAAACACCTCCAAAATATTTTCAGAGAAATCTAGTAAAACCATTGCACAACGAACATTATAAGAATTTTGATGGGGGTATGGTAAGACGTCTGTCTTTATCAGAATCGGTTTCTCTCCTTTACATAAATTGACAGAGGATTAAAAACAACAAAGTTTACATGCATGAGACGTCTGACCCCTGGGGAGGGAGGCACTTCATACTAAAAGTGGTAGGGGTGTGCAGCCCATCAACCGAAATTCATATCCGCAGTACGACGAAGGTTTTGGCACCAGCAATATGAAATTATATATTTTTGATACTGTACCTGCAGTTTATTACAAAAATGTAAAAATGGATACGTACAAAGCAGACATCTAAAAAAGACTATGAAAAAACACCTGCTTGGATGGCACATATATAACATACATACATATATATATATACATATATGTATACCTCACTTTGGTTGCCCCCCCCCAAAAAAAAACTGGGTCTGACCATGTATTCATTACAAATGTCAGCCAATCCACCCACACACCCACTATAAAGTGAACAAACATTTTGTACCAAAATGTGTGTTTTTATCACTGTATTTCTCAAATTTTGTCAATATAGCAGCATATATAACTTGCTTTAAATCAATGAAGGAATGTGTACACTTAAAGCTCTTAAAACTGTTCTTCCCCTAGCACTATATGATTTGCTTTGTCGAGAAGTGTGTGTGTTCTCCTCAAACTAATCCTTGCTACTGAATATGTGGCAAGCTGGCAATGCAAATAAGATGGTAACAATGGGGGATTTGTCCAAATTTTATTGGGCTCATTTACACAATAAATGAACAATAAATAGGATTGGCTGCAACATAAAATTTATTGTGCATTTCATTATAGTACTTGGTCATCCATTTGAAATTACAGTATATATGGATAAATCTTCAGTATTTTACACAAAATATTTTGACACAAAGAATTATTCCCAGGTTGATCTATGAAATATTGTAAATTTACAAAGTGTGTTTACTTATAACAAAATCCCAAGCAATCCCTTCTTAATATTCAAGATCCCTTGAAGCATGTCAAGCTTACCATTAATGCTTTGTTCTGCACTCTTATAAAAGTTCCAATTACAGTACAAGCTTGCATGATTACTAAATGGTTTTGCAAAGGTTCCAATTGACATCTCTGAGTTAGGAAATAAGCCACACCCACCATAACATTGTGGTAACTAGGTGGGGAAAACAAACTTCAAATCTGCAGTCATGCATGACCAAGATGTTCATGTGGCATATTGCAGGCTTTGGTTTATTTATGGCACTACTACAGATCTTTAGATATTTTAGCAAAAGGAATAAACAAAATTCTGTTTGCTAACCATTCTGGGTAACAGGTACCAAAAATACAAAGCACATAGCGAACCTGTAGGAGCAATTTTTGTTCACAATCTTGTTGTCACTCAGTCTGTGTGTGCAGAAATTTGTTTTGTGCAGTTATTGCATTGACTGCGCGCCGCAAACCAGCTGTACTGTACCAGTACCAATAGGATTTTTTTTCCACTTAGTTACGCAGATTTTGTTGCTAGGCAAATTCGTGCAGTGATTGGTTGAAAAAGCTATCAATCAACTAAGTCGAAGAGGTCAAATGTGAGATTGCAGCAAACTTGTTGCCAGCTTGCTGTAAGCTTATCAGCTGCTGTCAGCTCACTAGCTCACGATACGAGCTCACCAATTAAAGCTTAGCTTTAGAATTCATTAATCCTTATTCATCTATAAAATGATTTATAAATCTGTTTGCAGAGCAGCTAAAACTGTGTGCAAAAAGCTCAGAGGTTGGTTCTTTGACTAAATCAGAATGTCTAAAATTTTGTCAATATGAAAGCTTGTTTAACTCTTAGGTCTACCAGCACTTTTTTGAAAACATGCTTGGGAGGCGGAGCCAAAGATGGGGCACCAAAAATGGCAATAATATCACAGCGTGGTTACAAGGGTTAAGAACAGGCTGATTATTAAAGGGTCCTCTGTCTTCTGACCAGCAGAGTCGGGCTCGTTCTGCTTCAGTGACCCGCTGGGCCGCCCAATAGGATCATGCTGCATACATTTTTGAGTTGGGGCACTTGTTGCGGGCTGGTTAACACTTACTGTACTTTACCAGCACATTTTCCAAAACGCGCTTGGGAGGTGGAGGCCCAAAATGGTGATAATATCGCCGCATAATTACCGCCGCGTGGTAGAGTAAGGAAGAGTTAGTGTGTTTAAAAACAAAGAATATTGAGTGTTGTTTAAACCATGGGATTCATTTCATATTATTGACTGAATTGACTAACACATGCGTCTGTACATGTACAACCAAGCATAATTGTCAGTAAATGTTAATTTTGAAAGTTTTTTACTGTTGTTTATGCAAGGCATCCAAAAGTCCTGGTACAGTAATGTTAAAAAAAATTTTTTTTATACTTTCAGTATAATGTTATAAATACTAAATTTCAATCTATTCTACAATATATCAAGTATATCAACGGCAACCTTGTTTCGCAATTTATACTTTCACAACGTTTTTAGCAGGGTCCCTTTGTTTGACAAAAACTTATTCACATCAATAACATACAGTATCTAGGCCTAGAAGCATTATGACAAAGGCCTTTTTTGGTGACCAGTGTAAATATTGTAACTTTTCACTCAAATAGCATTATATGCTACAGTTCCTACCTTTCTTAAAACAAAGCTATGCTCGACATGAATTAATCCACAGTATATCCTACAATTTCCTTTACACAAAGATTCTAATCACAACATTCAAATTCTGCAACTACGTTAAATCTACAACAATCACACACATCACTATGTAATATAATACTATATACAGTGCCCACTGTTCAGAAATAAAGGGGACGCCAACTCAGCGTTTGATTTGGATCAGGAAGGAAGTTGAGTTAACTGTTTACCCACCCAGTGAGTGGAGCTGAGGAACGAATCTGATTGGCTGCGAGGTTGTGAATAAAAAGATCCGCACAAACTTGAAAAGATGCCAGCCTCTTTTCCTGTTTTGGTCATCTAGCTAATAAAGACTTTTCTTTCAATTTCATTCAAGATTTATTTTTTAATGGATAAGAGGTAAAACAGTTAAAACTGTTGCTGAACTGCATCATTTTCATAGCGCAAGTGCCTTTTTGCTGGTGAATTTCATACTGCTGGCTCATTTTTACAATACTTTGGTTAAATACTCAAGGCTGTAGGTATCAAAATTGACTTCTTTCATACTGTGGGTATCAAAATTGTATCATTTCATACTGCAGGTACCAAAAAAACTGTCATACTGCGAGTTTGCTTTTTGGTTGATGGGCGGCAGACCCCTACCACTTTTAATGAAGTGACACCCCACCCCCCCTCCCAGTTGCTAATACAAATCAATTATTGTTACCGTGCAACCAGCTGTACTGTAGGTACATTTTACCCCACCCTTTTAAACTTACAGAGTAAACTGCTCACTTGCTACAGTACGTTAAAAATCCAGATCTCAGATCTATCCCATTGTGAATTAAAAGAGGGCATGAGTTTAATTGTATAAACCCTGCTGTTCTTGGGAAAGTGCAAATATAAGAGAAGTCCCAAATTGAAAGTCAATTGGCTAAGTTGCAATGTTTGGGACATGCATGGCTTTGGAAAGTCCCATGGCCCAATATGATGTTCCACATATGGGAGGAAACAGCTATCTGTTCTCAATTTGGAAGGAGGCTTAAATGCAGAATCCAACGCAATTATGCAAACAAATTTCATTGAAAATGGAAGACAATGTACTACTAAATTCAGCAAAACAATGACCTATTCACCACTGAAGGTACAACTATAGAAAACAGGTTCACTTCAAAGTAAATACCGGGCTGCCGGCAGTCAAGTCACACTCTGTTGACACTTTTATCATATATGAATATGCATCGTTCTTTAATTAAGATTAGTAGGCCTATAATTCGCGCAACTTTGCTGCCCAGCCGGGCATATGCTATAGTTTTCACTTAAATATTTAAAAGTTCTTCCAACATGAATACGCATCATTTTTTAATTAAGATACAGTAGTAGACATAACAACCTGCAATAGCCCAGGATATACTGCATGGGGAACCATAAGATTATGCACTTGTCCATTGTATGACTCACCCCAAGTACCCACGGCAATGTCAGTCAAAGGTGAGTCATTGACATATGAAAAAGTGACCCACATGTGCGTCATTGTACTAAATTGTCAGTCCCCAGAGTGACTCAGTGGTGGGTTAATTTACTTCAGACCCATTGACTTTGTACAGAGGTGAGTGATTTTGGAAAGTCAATTGCACAAAAAATGTCAGTCACTTAAGTGACTGAGGGGTGTGTCAATGTACATGTTTTGACCACCCACTTTAGTGCAATGACTCACCTTGTCCGGAGGTGTATGGGTGAGTCACACAATTCTCCGGGAGTGTAGGGGTGAGTCATACAATTGACAAGTGCATTACACCATGGAAGTAGAAGATGATTACACTTATGATTCCTCAATAATTTATAAGATTAGTTCACATTGGAAGTTCACGAGGGCAGGCCTCCCAGTAAATCTTTTTTTAAAATAAAGGTTTTTTTAAAGGTTGGAAAAGTTAAAATAAAGGTTTTAAAGGTTTTGGTGATAAATAAAAAGGTTTATAAAGGTTAACTCATGGAATGAATTTTCATACAATGAGCATATTCTGAGGCAAAAAGTAGTTGGTGGCGCCAAAAGTCCATTACTTACGTGAAATTGGAAATTTTATTTTGGTCCTGCTACTTTTTTAATGTGTGTTGAGAATAGATATGCTATTAAATTGATGTGTATACTTACCAATGAAGCTAAAACCTTGGCACTGGAATCATTTACCTTACTAAACTGTGAAAATAAAGGTTTTTAAAGGTTTTAAAGGTTATTTTAAAAGGAATAAAGGTTCAATTTGTCAATAAAGGTTTTTAAAGGTTTTAAAGGTTTTTGAAGCTTTACCGGGAGCCCTGCGAGGGATTATTTTTTGAGAGTGAACCTGCATTCTATAGTTACTCCCGCTGAATACAGTAGTTCAATGACTTCATGAAAGAAAAGTTTTAAGTTTGTAAAAAATCTTTGTTGATTCACTGCATATACTTGACAAAAATCAAAATTAAATTTCCCATTGACCAATAATCAGAATCATATTTTACACATTTTTTGCTTACAGTTTATTCTAAACAGCTTCTATTTTCAAAATGGATTTTTATTATCAAAATGGACTGGAATAAAGCCTTCACATTACCATCATACTTTTTTGGTACTTAATGAACTATGTACCAGAAAAGCAAACAAAAATTTTGTTAGCTATTCTGGTACAAAGTTTTATAACTAAGTACCACAAAAGGAGTATAATGGTAATGTGAAGGCTTTATTGCATTTTGAAAATATAAATCCATTTTGAAAATAGAAGCTGTTTCTAGAATAACTGATAAAACATTGTTTAAAAGTTTACAGCATCTCCATAATTTAGTCTGATAATGGAAAATGACCCCTCCAGATAGGGTAAAGGGACTGTGCATTAAAAATAAAACTTACCCTCATCCAATAGATTCTTGTATTTCTTCAAATACAATATGAATACTTTTACTAATAAATTCCAGCATAAAGAACACAAATTTTACTAAAAACGAAAAACAATGTACTTCCAATTCCAAATTCAACGAAATAATAACTGAACACTTCAATAAATACTTCTATGAATTCACTAAAGAAACATAAAAAGTTTACTATTCCACATACATGTATCAGTTACAAAATTTGGAAAAGTTTGTAAATATATCTTACAATGGACTATGTTGATTCCCTGAGCAATGGACATATACTTGGCTCCTCCCTTTGTGTGTGACAGAGAGCCGGCTCATCTCTCCACACTCTCAATAACCCGTATTGATTTCTGTCTAGTGAGAAGGCAACCACAAGGTGCACTCGACCCTGAACTCAAAGCAGTCTAATTCTCACGAATATAAACATGCATTGTACTTCCGATAATCTTAGGACAAAGGGCTAATGAGATGCGCCTCATTATCTGAAACATTCACTGTGGGTCAATATGGATCATTATATGGTTTGTTTAAATATAGGGATATTTAAAAATCTTTTTAGATTCAAATATCTATTTAGATTAAATTTCAATCTCCATCTTTTACATAATATCCTCTTTGCTTATTTTCGTGATAACAACCGTCTCATTTTGGAGGAAATTTTCTCATATTTAGTTTTTTCTTCAGGAGGGTTAAAGGTTCTTACCTTTTTAATGTTGGTGTGTTCTTGTACCATATACAGCCTTTAATCCTACATGCGTACATTGTAAAATTCTGAATCAATATTCCAGGTAGAAGTATCTAACAACCTGCGACAATAAACCACCTCTAAGGACAGACCAAAGTTTAGAGCTTATTGGATCACAGGTGCGAAGAGTGCATTACAGCGCATGAAGATGCAGAAGACAACAGGGTCAAGATGGACGACATTGGGGGCAAAGTGAAGACAGGAGCAAAGTGGACTGCAGGGGCAAACTGAATGAAAAGTGCTCAACTTCAACAAATGGAATGTCTTTCACTTGAGGTATATATAGTCTGGACAGGTAGAAGCAACATTTATTTAGATTGCGTTTAAAGCTTTACAGTAGTAACGAAGAGCAAACATTTGTCAAAATTGGATTAAGTTTACCAGTTTACAACTTTTGAAAATTTTGAATGCTATTATGAAATTTGTTATGCAAATGTGTAAATGCATGACTTCTATTTTTGTATGTAAACCTAGTTTTACATAGGAAAGCAGGGAAAACAAGAAAAGCAGCTGATTGTGATTTTTTTGTATCTTTAGGTCTAAATAAAATGTATGAAATTTTCCAGTTCTCTGATAAATGTTTTTTTATATTTTGTATGCAGTACATGCATATGACTCACAGCGATAGTCAAAGTCAAACGTTAAAACTGTAAGATAGAAATATTTTTAAAAAGTGCTGACCAACCAAATTTTATTACTATCCTCCATATTTTTCAAATACTTAGGGCCTAAATGAAATATAAAATCAATTTTTAATCAAATATTCTTCCTACCTACAGTACCAATGAGGGTCATAATTCTTCCTTGCAAATTCGGGGGCGGGGTTATTGGGCCATACTGTACCTTTCACAACTTTACATATTTTTTTCAAATTCTGCTGGACAGTGGGGATTACCACTGCCCCCCCACTCCCACCGAATTAAGCTACCTGCTACCAATCCACGATTATGGGTAAATATAATCAGAAAGAAAAATAGTTATGTTGGCCTTTCCATATCCCAATTAACAGAATTACAGTAGATTCCAAAATTACATTACATTTTGCAATTACTCTAAATCAGTATCTACAAATGACTGATTGCCAATTCTACAATATTTTCATTCTCATCATTTTCGATGATTGACATTTCTGAAAGAAACTTTATTTGAATTCAGAGAATTGCATGAAATTCTTTTGAAGGAATATTCCCCAGAATTTTTATTTTTCATATATACGATATAGAGGACTATAAGAGAAACAATTTGGTATAAAAATCATGTTGGAATATTTTTCCTGTTTCCGTTTTTGTAATGTTGACCAAAGTTTGTGTATTTTTCAGTATACACTATACTGTAAGCAAAGTGCGCAAAATGTGTAAATACAATCGAGCTAGGAAAAAATTTATAGGAATATTCCGGTAAATATGAATTTTCATTTCTTATGATAGAGGAATATTAAAGAAACATTTAGTGTAAAAATCATATTGGTATCTTTTTCTGTTTAGGAGTTAATGCATTTTACAGATTGCTCATTTCGAGCCCTGGGTGAAATGACTTAGAATCAATATTAATGCAATAAAATTCTTAACATAAAAATTGTCAATTTTATTGAATCAACGCAATAAAATTCTTACATAAAAATTCTTTCGCTTGCTGTGTTTCTTTTACTTAACAATTGATGCAATCCACTCCAAGCCATACAGTACTTTAAGGTTACTGCAAAGACTTTCTATGGTATGGCTGAGGGTGAAGAATTTACTTAGTTACAATACTAGTCACTTACACTAGACTTAAAGATTCTAAAGAGACTTAAAATGAAAACCAGTCATTTTGTATTAGCAAAATCAAGTTATTTACTGTACATTTTATCGAGGGCAAATCTGAAATTTGGGGTGAAAATAAGAATCACAACAATGTATTGATGGTCATTTAGTCATTCATTAATAGGCTTTGCTAATGAAATATATGGCACAGATTGCAAACAAATGACACAGATTGCAAACAAATGGCTGTTTTTTTTTTTTTTTTAAGTCTTTATGGCTCCATTTCTATGCTTATTACAGAGGAAACTGTTTTAACTTATTTTGCTGGGAACAGATTTAAAAGGAATTATTGTGTAATGTTTTAAAATTCCATGCATGGTGAGGGATGAGAGTTTTTAAGAGAAAGAAATCAATAACATTTGATTTAGCCTCACAAAATCTTAATAAATACTGCAACTTTGTCACATATCAGCAGCTCACAGTATGGGTTAGGACTAGCTTGTAATTCAAAAACCTAGTGATGCAAAAGATTCATAAATACTCTTTAACTAAACAAAATCCTCAAATAGGACCTGTTGACTATGGTACATTCCATATAAAACCTACGCCAAAGGTTCACTGAGGCCTTCACATGCGTATGGCAAGAGTTATCTTTTAGCCAAGAGTGATCTTTTAGCCAAGAGTGATCTTTTAGCCAAGAGTAATCTTTTAGCCAAGAGTAATATTTTAGCCAAGAGTAATCTTTTTGCCAGGAGTAATCTTTTAGCCAAGAGTAATCTTTTAGCCAAGAGTAATATTTTAGCCAGGAGTAATCTTGTAGCCAAGAGTAATCATTTAGCCAAGAGTAATCTTTTAGCCAGGAGTAATATTTTAGCCAAGAGTAATATTTTAGCCAAGAGTAATCTTTTAGCCAAGAGTAATCTTTTAGCCAAGAGTAATCTTTTGCCAGTAATATTTTAGAGTAATCTTTTAGCCAAGAGTAATCTTTTAGCCAGAGTAATCTTTTAGCCAGGAGTAATATTTTAGCCAAGAGTAATATTTTAGCCAAGAGTAATCTTTTAGCCAAGAGTAATCTTTTAGCCAAGAGTAATCTTTTTGCCAGGAGTAATCTTTTAGCCAAGAGTAATCTTTTAGCCAAGAGTAATCTTTTAGCCAAGAGTAATCTTTTTGCCAGGAGTAATCTTTAAGCCAAGAGTAATCTTTTAGCCAAGAGTACACTTTTAGCCAAGAGTAATCTTTTAGCCAAGAGTAATCTTTTAGCCAAGAGTAATCTTTTAGCCAAGAGTAATCTTTTAGCCAAGAGTAATCTTTTAGCCAAGAGTAATCTTTTAGCCAAGAGTAATCTTTTAGCCAAGATTAATCTTTTAGCCAAGGGTAATCTTTTAGCCAAGAGTAATCTTTTAGCAAAGAGTAATCTTTTAGCCAAGAGTAATCTTTTAGCCAGCAGTTGAACTAAAATCTTCCCACAAAAAATCATGACAGAAATAATATCTATGTACAGTAGTATACTGCATACATCTTCTTCCATCTTTTGCAATTTAATGTGCAGTACTATTCAAACGCCAGAATGGCCCTAGCAGTTTGTTTGTTTGTTTGATGAGGTCTTAATGGCACCACAACAACTAAAGTCAAATTGTGCCTGAGAGGTCAGATCATTCTAGAGGTAGGAAGTAAAGGAAACAGGGGGAGAATGAGAGAAATTCAAGGAAAAAAGGTCAGAAAGCTGTGATTGTGGGACGAGGTGCATGATTGAAACAAAAACAAAGTAGAGAGGGGGTGAAAGAGGAGAATGAAATATGTCGTAGAGGGAGGCATGATGAAGGAAGGAGATAATTTTATCCGGAGGATTTTTCTGGAAGAACTTAGCAATTGAGTTGTAGGGAGCAAGGGAAGCTCTGGTAAGGTTGTACGTGAGGAGAACGTGATGGATTGTGAGGGTGCAATGGCAATTGTTGCAGAGGGGTTGGGGGGAGCCAATAAGGAGGTGGGAGTGGGTGAGATGAGTGTGACCAATTCTAAGACGGGTAATATGAACGTTGTCAATACGAGAGAGGTTGTTGATGGTGGCTTTGATCGGAATTGTGGGCTGGATGACATGGAGTTTGTTATCAATTTGGGACTTCCATGGGGTTTGCCAGCGGTCGCGAACAAGGGAAGCGACAAGTGGTTTGATGTCAGAAAGGGTTTTGGGAAAAGAGGCAGGGAGGAGGGTGAGGGCAAGCTTAGCAGCTGCATCAGCCCTGTCATTACCCGGGATGCCAACATGGCTAGGTATTCAGAAGAAAAATATACTTTTCCTGCAGAGAATGGGAGAAAGGAGTTCGCGGAGGAGGAGGTGGCATGTGAGGTTATCCCATTTAAAATCAAGTAAAGAAGTAAGAACAGCCTTTGAGTCAGAGAAAATAACAAAGTGGCTAAGCGGAAAGTACTCAATAAAGTTGAGGGCGAGGAGAATGGCCTTAGCCTCGGCTGAAAAGATAGATGAGTAGTCGGGAAGTCTGCTACTGAGGGTGATGTCTTGGATGACGGCAGCAGCAGCTGTCTTGTTGCCCTCCTTGGACACATCAGTATAGATGGAGGTGTAATTTGAGAGTTGGTCTTTGACTTGGTTGTGGAGATTGATGAAGAGGTTAGGATGGGTTTGAGCTTTGTGATGAGTGGAGAGGCCCAGGTGGACAGAATGGAGGGGGGTGGCCCAAGGAAGAAAAGTGGGCCAGGAGAAGGTGCCGAGAGTGGTGGGGTGGATGCCGAGATGGAAGAGGTCTGATTTAATGCGTAAGCTGAAGGGAGGGGATAGGGTTTTAGTCCTATTAAAGAGAGTGGAGAAATTCGGGTACCTAATGAGGTTGTAAACAGGGTTCTGGGTGTTGGTGAGGACCCTAAAAGCATAGGATAGGCTAAGCTTTCTACATCTAAGTAGAAAGGGGGGTTCGTTGGCTTCAACATGAAGGCTGGTGATTGGGGAGGTCCTGTAAGCACCTAGACAAAGCCTGAGGGCTTCATTTTGGATGATGTTGATGTGGTTGAGGTATGAGTTGTGAGCGACAGAGTAGACAATATTGCTGTAGTCAAGCTTGGCACGAATGGTGAGCCTGAGAATTTTGAGGAGAGCAAAGCTGTTTACACCCCAAGTGGTGTTGGAGAGGAGTCTGAGGAGGTTGAGGGAGCTGTTGTATTTCAGTTTCAGGTTGGTGATGTGTTGCTTGTAGGTAAGCTTAGGGTCTAGAGTTAGACCCAGGAACTTTGTGTGTTCAACTTTTGGGATGCGATTACCATTGAGCACAAACGTCGGGTTGGGGTGGAGGTTGTTGAAATGACAAAAGTGCATGCAGACTGTCTTGTCTATGGAGAATTTAAAACCGTTTTTGTTGCTCCAGTCTTGCAGCAGGTTGAGGCTGGTTCGGAGCCTACTTTTAACAATAGGAAGGCTAGGGGAGGAGTAGAAGATGGTGAAGTCATCCACATATAAGGTACGTTTGATGTTGGGGCCAAGGTTATCCGCGATGTCATTGATGCTCAGGTTGAAGAAAGTGGGAGAGAGGATGCTGCCTTGGGGGACGCCCTCTTCTTGGGGGTACGGGTTGGAGAGGGTGTGGCCAATACGAGCTTGGAACCGCCTGGATGAGAGGAAGTTTTGAATAAAGATGGGGAAATGGCCTCTGAGGCCGATGGTGTGAAGTTTGCGGGTAATGCCGTATTTCCAAGTAGTGTCGAAAGCTTTCTCAAGGTCAAAAAAAATGGCAATGAGGTGTTCCTTTTTCGCAAAGGATTCCCGGATAGTGGTGTTGAGCGTAATTTACTGGTCTAGGGTATTGCGACGTTTTCGGAAGCCGCTTTGGTCAGGGGAGAGGATTCTGCTGGTCTCAAGAAACCAGTTTAGTCTCTGATTAATGATCCTTTCCATAATTTTACAGAGACAGCAAGTGAGGGCGATGGGGCGGTAGCTGGAGGGGTTGGTACAGTCTTTTCCCGGTTTAAGAACGAGGATGACAATAGCTGTCCTCCATATAGGGGAAAAGGAGTGTGAGGTCCAAATGTTGTTGAAGATTGTGAGTAGAGTAGTGGTGGCCTTGATGGGGAGGTGTTTTAGGAACTGGTAGGGGATGTTATCTGGGCCCTTGGAGGTACAGCCAGCGTCGTGGATGGCTAGGTTTAATTCAGAAAGGGTGAGAGGGGCGTTGTAGCTTTCGGAGTTGTCGAAAGAAAAAGTGATTATCTGGGTTTCATCAGAAGCTTTTTTGGTTTTAAAGGCATTTGAGTAGCTGGTCGAGGATGAGATGTTGCTGAAAGTGGCAGTGAGGTGGTTAACGATGTCTTTTTTTACGGTGAGAACGTCACCATTCTGAGAGAGATGGGAGATAAGAGATTTGCCCACTCTGCCGTGGAAGCTGTTAACCATTCTCCAAATCTTCTTAGTGGGGGTGTTGTTGGTGAGAGAAGAGATGAAGTTGTTCCAAGTGTTAGTTTTACTGTCCTTGATAGTGTGTCTGGCCTTGGCACGGCTGATGCGAAAGAGGTTGAGGTTATGGGTGGTCGGGTTAGTTTTGAAGTTCCTGAGGGCTCTTTTCCTGTTCTTGATGGCAGTTTTGCAGTCATCAGAGAACCAGGGGTTGGGGGGATGATTTGGGGGTTTGGAGATTTGGAAATTGAGCAGGTGGCGATGTTGATAAGGATATTACTGAAGTTGACACGGGTTCCTCATCCTCAAGGAGATGGGGGGAGAGGTGTGAGTCACAGAGGGTTTCGAAAAGGGGCCAGTCAGCCTTCTCGAGGTTCCCATTTGGGGTGTGGTAGGTGGGGGTTTGAAGGTTGGAGTGCATTATAAGAGGGTAATGATCACTACCACAGAGATCAGCAGTGACTCTCCAGCTAAAATCAGGGAGGAGGTTGGGGGAACAGAAAGACAGGTCAATACAGGTAAGGGAACCTGTGGCAGGGTGAAGGTAGGTCGGGGAGTTAGTGTTGAGCAAGGAGAGGCTGTGCTGACGAAGAGTGTTCTCGATGAGCTTGCCTCTGGGAGTGGTGGTAACAGAATCCCACAGAGGGTTGTGAGCGTTGAAGTCACCAAGAAGGATGAAGGGGGAGGGAAGCTGAAAGATGAGGTTGCTAAGGCTGGTTGGTTGAATGTTGGTGTTGGGGTGGAGATAGATATTGCAAAGAGTGAAAGGTTTGTGGAGGGAGATAGATATACAGATGGCCTGAAGGTCGGTGTGCACTTGAACAGGGCTGTACGGAATATCAGTCTTACGAAAATGGAGACACCCCACAGGCCTTGTCGGCGTCCACTTGATGTTTGTGATAGCAAGCAAAGTTGTTGAGGGAGTAATGGTCGGTGGTTTTTAAGAAAGTTTATTGTAGGCAGAAGACGACCGGGTTGAAGGTGGTGGCCAGAAGGACAATTTCTTCAGAATTATCCTTAAGGCTCCTTATGTTCCAATGTATGATGTTGAGAATGTTATTTCTATCGTTTATGTTGCATGCCATAAAGTTATCTTGAGGGGGATCTGTTCGGTCTGAGTTGGTTTATTTTTTCTTTGGATTTGTCCCTATTTCTTTGGGAACGGTTATTTTTGAAAGTTGGACGAGAAGTATGTTCGGTAACCGAACAATCCATGTTCTCTTCCGTGTCATTAGTGTGAGTGTGGGTTTAGAGGGTGGACTGTTCGTTTTTATTGGTTGTTTCTTGGTTTGTTGCTTGTTAATTGGGTGACTGTTAGCCACGTTGGCTTGAGTTTGTTGTTTGTTGGCATTAGAGGTGTTGACGTAGAGGATGGCTGAAGTCTTTGAGGAGGAAGGAAGGTTAGGGGGAGAAGTGGTGGTGGTAGAGGTCGTTTGGGTAGTAGGTGTGGTTTGTTTGTTGTCAATGGTGATGGGCTTAGGACTGGGTAAGAAGAGCCAGGTGAGGTCTGTTTGGGTATGCGAGTCATTTTTTCTTTGTGTTAGGGGGGGCATTATTGGTGTTGGAGGAGACTACGCTCGAGTAGGATGGTTTAGTGTGCAGTGAAGCGAGAAATTGCTTCCTGGCCTCTGGGTATGTGATGTTGGGGTTAAGGGATTTTAGTTTGATTATTTGTTTTTCTTGGAGCCAGGTGGGGCAGTCTTTAGAGAAGAAGGATGGTTTGCTGGATGGGTACCGCTGCAATTCGTGCAGTGTGGGGTGCTGGTGCAGGAGGTGCTGTCATAGTCTAGTGCTCCACAGTTGCCACAGCGCGCTTAACTGCGGCAGGAGTTTTTCCCATGGCCATACCTCTGGCACTTTTGGCAACAGAGGGGGTTTGGGATATAAGGGGTGACTGTGATTCTTAAGTAGCCTGCTGTTAAGTGGGAGGGGAAAGATGGTGTGGAAAAAGTTAGGAAAATGGTGTTAGTGGGTGTTTCGGCACCGTCTCTCTTGAGGACGAGACGACGGGCTTCTGTGACATTTTGGCTGCTTAATTTATTTACGAGGTCTTCATCATTTAGGTAGGCCAGATCCCTGGATCTGACCACACCTTTACTGTAGTTTAGGGAACGGTGGGGGGTGACAGTAACGTCAATACCTGTATTAGCTATGGTTTTGGTGTTGAGGAGGGTGGTAGCTTGAGTATCTCTGCTGCAGTGCACCAGGAGATCGCCGGATCTGAGGGTGGAGACTTTAGGGAGGGTACCGACAAGGCCTTGGAGTGCCTTGTGGATTAGGAATGGGGAAACTTTCTTGAAACTATCTTCTTTATTTGTGGCCTGTATTACAAGGATTTTAGGGATTGGGGCTGAATAATGGTTAACAGGGTAGTAGGTGGGTCATGGGAAGGAGAGGGAGGGTCAAGATTAAGGTCAAGGCAAAAGCGTTTAGTCATCGTGAAAAAAAAAATTAGCAAGGGCCGAGAGACCCGAGGCAGCTAAAAAAAAAGTCGCAGAACTACTATATTAGGACTGCTATACTAGTACCGAAGGCGCGAAAAGTCTGGTCAGAACGAAAAGGAACGAAAGGAAAAATATAAAAGGAAACGATCTCACCGAGAACAAAAGCCCATCCACAGAGAACAAAATCCGAAAATGATGATATAAAACAAAATTTGTGCAAAGTAAAGTGAAAAACAGAGCGAAATATTATGAAAGAAAAGAATCAGATAGAAGTCACGTCCCTCTCGTTGCACACGCTGTGAAGATGACACTCCCTGACAATTTATTCTACAGTACTATTCAATAGCCAGAATGGCCTTAGCAGACCCCTGGGAGACCAGTCGCAGCCCTTCACATAATTCAGACTGTAGAATGGTCCTAGCATCCCTAGGAGACCCCAGGGGTCTGCTGGGGCCATTCCGCAGCCCGTCACGTAATTCAGACTGTGAAATGGCCCATATGACAAACCAGATATTGCAAATGATGCAAATCCCCTTGCCAATAACATGCTCTCCACCCTCTGTCACACCTACCATCCAACCCTCTGTTCCACATGCCATCCAATTCTAAATCCCTCCCTACAGGATATCATGAAATCCAGATGCCATTCCACCACATGACTCATATGCCATCACTGCAATCAAGGTGACATCCCACCATGCCTTTCCACCATGTCCCATATACCATGCCACCCTGTCCCACATGTCATTGCTCCCTGTACCATCCCACCATGTCCCACATGCCATTCCTCCTAGGCTCCCTGTACTGCATACCATACCACCCTGTCCCACAGGTCATTCCATCCTATCCCACCCTGTCCCATATGCCATCCCACCTGAAATCCAGATGACATTCCATTATTACTGTACATGCAATTTTGTCCCACATGCCATGCCACCCTGTCCCACATGCCATCCCACCCTGTCCCACATGTCATCCCACCCTGTCCTACATGCCATCCCAACCTGTCTTACATGCCAGGATATCCTGTCCCACATCCCATATGTCACCCTGTCCCGCATGTCACCCTGTCCGACATGCCATCATTCACCCTGTCCCGCATTTCACCCAATCCTGTTTTTCATGCCATACCACTTTCATCCTAATTCCTACATCTACCAATCATTATGTCATCTTCCACTCAACATTCTTTCTTCTAACTCCCATCATCTCATTTTTATCAACCCAACATGCCCATTCACTGTAGACCAAACCCCATTCACCTGACATCCTCCACTCATCTACCATCCTCCATTCACCTACCATCCTCCATTCCCCAACATGCCCCACTCACCTACCATCTTCCATTCACCTACTAGCCCAACCCACCTTTTGCCATCCACTCATCTACCAAATATACTCTCTTAACCAACACATCATTCCAACCTTCAATATAACCTTCACTCACTCCCATTGCACAACAGCTCACCCAACCACCCTTAACTTTAATCTGACACTCCCAATAAAAACACGCTCAACTTTTCCCCCTATCTACCAAATCAGAATGAAAATTCATTGCACAGTAATTTGGAGATTATCATTTGTTTCCACTCCATTGAAGCAAATACTTGTTTTGCCTACTGTATTCATTCTTAAAACACTTAATTATAAATTTAATTGAGTCATCAGTTCTATTGTTCAACTTTTTTCATGCCAGAACAAGTATTTTACTTGCTATTCAAGTCTGGAATGCATTTGTTATAAGTTCTTTCAAAGCAAGTCTTCTTTATACATATTTCTTTTCATAAAAATAGTTGGAATTCCTTTCCAAGGGCAGAAATCTTTGTTCCCCAGTAGTTGAACAATGCAGGAAGTCTTGACAGACAATGAATGTGTACGAATGGATGGTAAACAGATAAACAGATGCTATATCCCCTCTTCACCAACTTTGTTGACAAGGGGATAAATATCTGCCATCTGGGACAACTGTACTCCAAGGTGAATACTTTTTTCATGCCAGCATGCCAAGAAAAAGTCAACAACACACAGAAGAACTTTGGAATTTAGTGCATGGAATGCACCCTGATCCGTTAAGGAACTCAACTTTTTTAGGCACCGCTCCGGATTTCACACTTTCCGAACCCCAAAAAAGATTGTCTACCCTTCAGAACTAGTGTTGTGCAGGTATTACAGGTCCGCGGGTATTATTTTAGACCTGTCCCGCGGTTCCTTTGTTCGAAACTCACGAGTATCTGTGAGAACTGTTACAGTTGAAGATCATCACAAGTGGAACTAACTTTGCACAGATTCTATTATAATTTATTGCCCATAAACATAAGCCTTTTCAATGTGGAGTCTTGGAGATTTATCCGGAAACATTGAGTAAATTGTAAACAAAGTTCAGACTTACAAAAGTACACGAGTGGCCAGAAAACCAATACAACATTAGGCTTCAATCTCACTTTACTATTACATTAGGCTACAAGTTGTAAAACTGACCCAGAAATAACGTGACAAAAATGCTTAAATTGTTATGTTCACTACAAACAAATACAAATATTAACTGTACCTGATGCGTCAAATAAATTACAAAAAAAAGGTTATGAAATAAACTAGCAAAAATGTTTCAAAGAAGCTGAGATTTCAGCGTGCTTTGCATGGATGGTAGCCATGTTTGGAGAGGGATAAAATACAGATCTGTGGCGTGCTTTTAAAATCTGTACAGCGCTGGTTCGAGTGCTGAAAGTTCAGGGAAACAGTTCAAATTGCGGCAAATTTACTTGCTGATGCTTTCAATTTTACATCTTTCTAAGCACTTTCGAAACATGGTTGTTCATTTTTAATAATGTTTTTGTGGAAATTTTAGATACTCAAATATTGTGACTTTCTTCGCTTACTGTATTTGGTCCGACCACCTCAATTGTTTCTGGTTATTGTTGGACTTGAATCAGTTCTGCAAATTTTCCCATAGTTTTTTATTCAACACTTCGTTTTTTTGGGATACCCACAATTCCTAATCGAAGGGTACCGTGGACAGAAAAAATGGAACCACACAACACTATTCAAACACCCCCCCCCCCCCCTCCTCTACGATTTCCCACCTTCAGACTTAAGATTTTCCACCTATGAAAGTTTAAAGAAATCAAAATCAAGGTGAAAAATCCTGGTTGTGCAGTGTCTCAGAATTTTCTTAACTGGGCGATCAAAATTCTTTGCTGGGCAACCAAATTATCACCCACTTATCATGTTAAAAAATGCACTGTACAAACAGATTTAGGCATAAATGCCTACCTTGAAGAAGACGAACGAAACACAAAAGCAGAACTTAATGGGCTACAACACGTCCCAAAAAGTTGGGCTAAAAACATGACAAAGTGTGTATTCATGCAAATATGTACGCTCGTTTCGCACAAGTATACGTTTGTATACCCGTGAACAAAAATCAAAATTCTACCAAGAATGTTCTTGAAGTCTGCATAAAACTAACTTTTGTGCACTAGGCCTGGTTACATGTTCGGTTGTGTACACAACTTACAATGCAGGAGAGAAAATTTCATGGCCGTTTTTGTATACTGTACATTTTACAGTGCAGGAATTGCATTGCACTGCTTCAGCTTTGCAATTTCAACGCATATAGCACAATATGCATATGCTCGCACCATGAGCGTAAGATATTCCAAATAATGCACATGCTTATTTAAGAGACGTGGTACATCTTATTTATGCATGCACATGTATGCAAATTTAGGCATTACATGTATTGTTCAGAGCAATTCACAAATTTTTAAAAAAATGTTATTTTGTTCCTTCTTTTCTTCAAATTTTGACCATTTGTCATTGTTGTTTCTCTCCAACTTTTACAACTGCAACTGGAAAGAAACTAAAGTGTTGAATTTTTAAGCGAGAAGGCCTGAAGGGGGTTGATTTTGATATCGAAAATAAAAGCTCCCACAAAAATCTGGGAGCTTTTTTGGAGATGTGTTAAATCCCATTGACGTTTGATTAGTGTGTGGAGCAACTCTTTCAATGGACATGGGCACATACTCAAATCGGTAGATTAGGAGATCTGCTCTAGGTACAACTATTAAGCTCACAAAAAACTCAATCTATAGGGGGCACTTATCATAACGGTCAATTTGAGAAAATACAATTTTCAATGATTTCGACCATAACTGCACATACTGTACCTTAACTAAAAACTCCCAGAAATCTAATTAGTGTTAGTTTTGTCATGATATACCAGCAAAAAAAAAAAAATCCTGCACACTGGAAAGGCTGAAAATTAGGAGGTTCACACGCTGAAGGTTACAGCCGATGCAGATATGCACTCAAATTATGTCCATCATTTCCTTACACAAGCGTCCTATCTTCTTATTGGTTTGGAAAATGCTTACATGCAAATTACATTTTTGTCAAGACACTCGCAGAAAATCTGTCAAAACTTTATTTCAAACGAAAAATTAATCACACAGAAATAAACAATTAACGTTCAAAGAAATAAATAAACATTTGCAATGGAATTGCCTCTACGAGTCTTAACTAGCATGACATCATCAAACAAGAATTCATTATAGGCCCTAAATTAGGCCTAGTTATGGAATCATTTACCATCGTTTGGCCGTTATTTCTTTCACTTTAACCCGTTTCTGTATGCTGACATTGTGTGATTGCTGTTGTTTACTGATTTGAGGCCTCACAAAGGTTATGGTTTTTCCTATGCACATCATTTGAGATGAAAGACAAAAAATTGGCAGAACTTTATTTAACTTTACACAACTTAGAATATTCTTTACTAAAATATTACATATTTTTTATAACCCATTTCACAACAATTTATTGTTTACCCACACAATCCTGCCATTTAAAAGTTACTTGAAAATGGTAGATTTTCTGTGATTCTTCTGTTTGCAACTATTCAGCTATTACTTTAAGAACGGTACTAAATTTTGTTGATTATTCATGAGGTCAAAGTTTGATGAAAATGTTTACTTGTTAGTTGAATCTATTCAAATAAACATGAGTTGTTAGTCAATCAGCTGTATGACAACCATAGATGTAAAATGACGTCCAACATAAACAATTATGAAGGACAGGAACTTCAACGGTCGGAATAGGAAAAACCTTTTTGCAAAACAAGCATAAAGGGTCTTCTAATTTTGTCTTTTTGAGCACTAAAACAACTTCAAAGAATTACGTATAAGAATTAAAGCAAGAAAGGTACATGGTAAGATAGCAAGCTTGGAACAAATTTCGCCCCATTGACCATGGGCCTAAGTTTGGTAGCCTAACATTCAACACACCTTCACATATGGAAAGTGTAATAACCCACTGGACAGCCACCAGTATGTCAAAAAGTGTATTGTGGGATGTAGCTTAGTTACAGTATGTGGAGCAGTTCCAAAAGGAAAATGTTTTTTTATTTCATAATTCCTAAATTGTCTCATATTTTTAGTTTTTAGAATTGCAGAACAATTTGCAATTACATTTTCCATGTACAAATTTGGTATATTTAAGGTATTTTATCTTATTTTCTTTCAAGAAGGCCAAAATTCATTTGATCACCAATATTTTTGCATAACTTGTAGGCTTTGTAGGTGCTCAATATGTATTTCCCAAATAAGTCAATTTGCCCTTAATGCCTTAAGGTGAGACTAGAATAATAGTGTATTTAACAACAAATTCCATGATTCTCTGTGAGCACAAAATAATATTCCATTTTACAAATTTTGGAACTTAAATTTTAAGTCAGAAATAATCTCAAGACTAAAATTTTCAAACTTATCTTGACACAATATTAAAATTAAATCAAAATTACACTAGTAAACAGAAACATATTTGCAGTTCTTCCAGTTATAGAAAAAACTATTAAAAAAAGAACAAAATTTAATAATTTCCAATAGTTTCTGAATAGTTATGAGTAAACAGACAAATTGCATGGCAGTATGGCTAGAAAAATCACAGGTGTTCCTATATATATATATATATACATATATATATATATATATATATATATATATATATATATACACAAACATATATATATATATATATATATTAGAGCTGTGAGCGTGCGTGTACAAAAAAGCGTGTATCGTGTACACGAGTTTAGTACCGTAATTTTGGAAATACACCAAAATTGCTCCAAAACTACATAGTAAAAAAATCGCATACATACATACATACATACATACATACATTTATACATACATACATACATACATACATACATACATACATACATACATACATATAAGAAAAAACAAGGTAAACTCAACATCGCGTAATTTTTTCTCAAATAAAAATCTTGCATACTGAGGGGCGTTGTAAAACATTTTGGAAAACAGGGGGCGTTATTTGAGGGTACAGTATGAAGAAAAAATGTAACTTACAAAAGAACGGCAATTTCTTTTAGGCCTATGATATTAGTTTCTTTGATTGTGTGCGATTTTTTTGTGTTTTTAGCATTATTGTGCATGGATTATTAATGGAATATATTCTTTGCATATTTTCCACATTTGGATTATGTTCGGTTTCCAGCCTTTTAAAAGTCACATTCAGCCGTAAGTTAAACATGACGATTTTTGTTACATCCTGAAAGTATGAAAAATGACGGGCGTACACGCTAAACGGTCACAGCTCTAATATTATTAGATATATATATTATTAGATATAAAACAAGGAAGGTCACCTCCTACCATGACTTTCGAACCGTATATGAAAATTCATTTTTGACCACTCATGAATCTTAATTAATTTTTTTTACTCAACTCACATTTGCCAGAGACTCCCTTTCTCATTTATAAGCCAGAGTATTTGTTATTTTTTCCGATGAGATGTACTTAAGATGAATTTTCTACCCCCAGTACAGTCATGACAATTTAATTGCCTGACAAATTGCTGCAAACCAAAGAAATGTTGTGATGACGTCATTGAAGTGCTGCTTCTTCACTTCATCGCAACATTTCTTTGGTTTGCAGCAAATTGTTGGACATTTAAATTGTCATGACTGTAATGGGGGTAGAAAATTCATCTTTTGTACATCTCATCAAGTCATCGAGAAAAAATAACAAACACTGTGGCTTACAGTATAAACGAAGAAGGGAGTCTCCAGCAAATGTGAGTTGAGTAAAAAATGTAATTATTCGTGAATGGTCAAAAAAAGGAATTTTCATTTACGGTTTAAAATTCACAGTGGGAGGTGACCTACCTTGTTATATAGGCCTAGCCTATATGTAAAAAGTATATGTTGCCATAATGCTAGGAACACCTGTGAGAAAAATCACCATCACAAATAGCATTACAATTTCTTAAAGATTTCAATGAAAATAATATCGATGCTTGTAACTTATAGGTGGGAAAGCAATAGATTTTACCAATTTTTGGTGGTATTGGTAATTTTTCTATAAATAAGGAATTTTTGTGAACGTTTTCCTTGAAACTGGTCAGTGGTCTTTTCGCTCAACTGGTCCACATTACTGTAATTTAGTTTAGGCTAACTTTACTGTCCAAAATTTTAAAATGCAACTGGGAAATCTTTAAAACTCCCTGAATCTTCTGAACGGAACATTATGATGTCAACCTGGTTTTTGTACTAAATTGGCTCTAAAAGTATATTCTTTGAAATAAAATTTTACAAAAAAACATGGGAATATTCGTATAGGCCTAACGTTAGGCCTACATAAAAACTCATAACAATAATACATATCCTAACGAAAGCAAGAAATTAGGTCAAATATTTTATCAAAAGAAACGCACCTTTCATCAAAGTTGACGGGTAGAGTTGGATCTTCTCCAACAGTGGAATCCATTTTTTGATGTATTTTTCTCCAAAGCGATTAAAATAACATATAAAATTCCATAATATTATCGCTCGTCGACGTGTTCAACGGACTTTTGTTTACATCCCACATAAATTTGAATCATCGATTGTAAAAATGTTGTAGGTTATGTAATTCAGTCGTTTCTTTGAATTGACAAAGTGAACTTTTGTGAGGTGACGTCCCTACCGCTAACGCTGAGTTAAAAAGGCGTGGCGACATACAGGCTTACAAATTATGCGCAATACAAATCTAATTGATTTACAAGTTTTGAAGATATTCATTCACTCAGAAGACAGTGGCGCAGGCGTAGGAAGAAAGAAGAATTTGCAGCAAATTTTTCAAATAGCAGATGTTTGATAGAAACCACAGTGAATTTTTTTCCCCCTTGCAGCCGGGTTTTGTAGGGAAATCTAGAAAACCTTTCAGAGAGGACCTTTCTCTCTGCATCCCGCTTATAAAACCATGCACCCTTGTTCCAATATGTTCCATTCATCTTGGCAAAACTCACTCATTAACAAAAAACTATAAAAAAAAAACACGTTATCACCTCATCCCTGGTTTGGTTTGACTTGATCATGAAAGATCACAGACCTTCGCACTGGAGAGAGAGCACGGGCCCCATGCCCCACGTTGGCCACAGCTCTGGCCTATATCATTCATTTTGTGCTATACTATCTCTGAAAATTTGTAATCAACATGTCACAATTTTAAGTGTCCACATGTGCGGTGTTGCCATGCAAGGCATATCAAAGCAGGGAGTTGCCATTGCTCCCTGCTCGAAGACTCTCACGGCCAACATATTTCGAAAACTTGCTGTGCCAGCCAGTCAGCCAGCCAGTGGAACAAAGTTAGTGAAATTTTCGAAAAACATAACTTTTTACCCGAGTTTTCCGAATATTTAGCCCAAAATAGTCAATTTATTAGGCCTATTTTTGAAGAAATGCTTGAAATTTTGAACAAATAAATCGACAAATTTTGGGATTTTTTTGTTGAAAATTTGATAAAATTCCAAAAACTAACCATTTTTTTCAATTTATGCAGATTTTTTAGAAAATTTACATAAATTTTCCAGAAATTTTCCATTTTCTTTGCATCATTTCAATTTCTTTACCTCATTTTCTAAATTTCCCTTCAAAAATTCCCGGAGCGACCCTACATGCATAATGACGAAGTTGAACAATCAGGATTAAAGTTATACATGGACATGTTCTGGAAATATTGGAAAGCTTATTTCTCGACAAAAAATCGATATATATCATGTTTCGGATAAATTAGGAAATTTGATATCATTTTCGGAATAAATTAGGTAGTGTTAACATTTTTGATATAACTATTCAAATAAATGGGAAAAGTAATATCATTAATTGGAATCATTTAAAAATGTATACAATTGTGGTGGGGGGAGTGGTGGGGGAGTGGTGAGGGGAGGTGAGGAGTGAAGACAATTTACATAAATCGTGACTAAGAATAATTTCATGGTAAAAGAAAGTACCATCGGAAAAATCTCCTCCTTGGATTCGCCCCTGGAAAGATCATGATTTGGACGAATCGGGAAATTCTATAACTCATTAGGAAATATCGGAAAATTTTAGAACCGGAATTAAAAGAAGAAAAAACCCGGGTAATTTAAGACCATGATTCGGAAAAATCGGGAAGTTTGATAACAGTTTTTGTAACAGCTCTTTCAAGAATTCACACGTTTGCCCGAATTTTTAGACAATTTTACCCGAATTTTTCTTCAATCTCAAATATTGGGAGGGGTGACACCCCCACACCTCCGGTCCCGACGCCCCTACATCAACAGAGACAAGCTCTTTATTTTCTCATTTACCTACACAGCGGGTTTTTTTTTCAATATATTTTACCACAATTTTTTTTTAAAGCATGCATGAATCTGGAGGGGACCTTAACCTGTTAGCCACATGTGCACTCTCACTGTCAAGCGTTTTAAGTGAAAAAGACCTTCCCATCATTTTCAAAGAAGAAATGTTAAAGAAACATTGGTCAAAATGTGAGGGCGTATTATTCTGGGGTCCTTATCTGATACACTATGCTGGTACTAATATAAGCTTCAATATGATGTTTAATCTAGCTGTAATCATTTTAATAAACAAGTTATTCAATTTACCACGTGATTTGTATTTAATGGCGGGGAGTTGGGAGAGGGGGGAGGGAAGGGATTTCCTAACGACTTTTTTAGTGTTACTTGCCCAACATCAACAAAAATCTAGTGTCCCCCACCCCAAATCATAAGACTATATCAAATTTTGACAAAAGATGTTGTAGCACTTTTTGGTAGAGGGTCCTTGTAAAGTTGTTAGACAAAGTACGAACCTGGAAATTTGCCCCCCTCCCCCCTTCCTTCTCCTCCAAATAAACATCACAAACCCCGCCCCTGTTTGTATTCTACATGAGTTACATCGGTTATATAAAATTTCCCATTATTAAGCAAAAATGGCGTCCATGCAGGAGCGAAACAACTTGGTAATGGTCCATGCAGAAAGATCTAAAAATTCCTTGATTTTGTTGCCCCAAAATGGTTTAAGATCAACACAAAGTTCGAAACTTTAAGTGATGGAAAGAAGACAAGTTTAAAATCTCATGTTAAAATCTAGGTTACTATTGCTAAACAGGCAGAAAATTAAGAGAAATCAGGTAAAATGGCGAGGTTCATGGTTGAAGCATGGTCTAAAGATATTCATTTTTTCCATCCATCCATCCATCCATGTTCATTTGTAGTCGGCGCCTTTTCCATAGGATACAAAGCGCCCAGAATGCTGCCCCAAAGTTCAACAAGTAATACATGATTAAAAAAGAAAAGTCTTGAGACGTGTTTTGAACTGTCCAAGTGAACTGGCATGGCGAATGTGTGAAGGCAAAGAGTTCCAAACATGGGGTGCTGCAGCTGAAAAAGCCCTAGAACCAGCTTTGGTGTTAGTTCTGGGTTCAGTCAGGAAGTTTTCAGAAGAGGAGCGAAGGGATCGTGCTGGTGTATAACGTTTCAGACTGTTGGATATGTATTCAGGTGATTGATGTATCAGGGATTTGTAGACAATAAGACATGTTTTGTATAAAATTCGCTGTGACACAGGGAGCCAATGCAATTTGTTGAGCAAGGGTGAGGCATGATCACGACGACGTTTCCTGAAGATAAGCTTAGCAGCTTTATTTTGGAGTTTCTGTAGGCGATTTACATTTTTCGCCCAAAAATCAACACAGAGTTCAAAAAATGTAAATGACGTGAGGTCGCGGAGTGAAGCAAGAGTGGAAGAGTAGGGATCCAGGAGAAGAAGTCCCACTTAAGAGCCCATTGGAAGGGGTCCAGGGGGCGAACAAGATAACAATAGTACAAATTTCCTCTTGTGTGATTGGCTAAATTCTGAACCCTAACCCTAACATAACTGCCTAACCCTAACTTAACTCAAATGAGTGCAAATGCCATCCTGTTTGGGAAAAACGTAGCCCCCGGAAGGCCTGAAGAGTTCTTGTCTTTGAAGCCCCAAACTGGCTGAAATTCAAGACAAACTGACGAAGTTCGGAAACTTGAAGGAATCATGAGAAGACAATTTTAAATTCCCATGTTAAAATCTACTCAAAAAATCATTGTAGGGATACCATTTCTAAACAGGCTGACAGGCAGAATAGAAATTTCCCCTAAAAACTGAAACAATTCGGGCAAAATTGTGTAGGGGTTGATCATGCAGTTATGAATGTAGTCATACATGGTCTGAAGATTTCATATTTTTTATTCCCAAAATGACTTAAAATCTACACAGACAGACATAGTTCCAAAATGCAGCCTAATTAATCAAATACTGCATGAAAGAAGAGTTTTAAATTCTAATCTTAAAATCCACTCAGCTTAGCATTTAGGTTACCTTTTCAAAACAGGCAGAGAAGACATTTTTTCTGAAAATTGAGAAAATTCGGGTAAAATTGTGGGATTATGGGTGAAGCTTTCGTCTGATTTCTTGTTTTTTGCCCCAAAGAGGATTAGAATCCGAGTCAACACAAAGTTGTTGCATTAATAGACGCAGATATAGGGTCTAGTTTTTGATGCCATTTTGGCCCATTTTAAACGGTTTTAAACGTTGTTTGGGCGGGCATCTTTATATATTAGTATACGTCCCATTCAGTTGCCCAACCCGAGCCGAATCATGCCGAGTCGAGGGGAGATGTTTCTGATATGAGGATTCGGGCATGATTGAGATGCATCTCTGATATTTAACAGTAGTAGGCCTACATCCGACATTTTAAATTTCTGCCCGACTAAGTGCCCAGGTGTGATCTTGTCAGCATCATAATGCTGTAGTCGGGAGGACATGATTCCGATACCTCGACAATTCTGGCATGATTATATATGATTAAATCTCTGATTTAAACAGTTCATCCGGCATTTTACGACTCTGCCCGACTAAGTGCCCAATTTGTCAGCACACCCCCTCACCCCTGCAGTTACGCCCCTGACCACTACTAGGCCAACTGTGTTCATTAAAAGAAATATAAATTCTGATATAATCCTTAGCAGTGTTGAAACATTTTCTGACTAAGTCTCATACCTTCCAAAGCAATCCAACACATTTTTTGTAATTAAAAACTTAAATGCTGCTACTAGGGGAGCTGCCATTTTGATTTTAGATCAATTTAAAACATGGTAGAAAATGATATCATCAGCTCAACAGGATGTTAGAAAGTTGGAGTGCTTTGTATTTCTTTATGATTTATCTAAAGTTTTCAAGCGTATGGAAAATTGTTTTCCTTTTGTTAGGGTCAAGGACATTATGGAACACATGAAATTATCAAAACATGTTGTTATAACTGTGTCCCATCATTTAGAAATAAAAACTTTAATCAAATTGATAAAGAAATATATTTTGTCAAAAGTTGCAAAACGGCAAAACAAAGGTGCCCCTTTTCAGAGACAAAAAGTGCTTTTTTGATGGGAAAAAGTGCAATTTTGATAAAGGAGAGTGCACTTTTTTCAGAGGAAGAAACGTGCCCTTTATTGAAATACGTAACCCTTGTCTGCTTGTAGATTATGTCTATTATATATCTTTTCATTAAACTGTTCAAGAAAGTAACACAAATATCGCCCTGACATGATTGTCAGGAGTGGTGTAAAGTAAGGTGATGTATTGTCAGGGTTCCTTTTTTTTGGTGTTGGCCAGCAGGCCAGGGTAGCCGGGCTTGGTCAGTGTGCTGCACGAGCTGGGCTAAGAGTTGGTGGGCGTGAAACAGAGCTCATGAAGGTTAACAGCAAATGTGCAGGCATGGTTTGTCGATGGCCGGCAGCTGGATGAAGTGGGCAGGTTTGGATGTCTTGGTGCGGCGGTGGGCTTGCAAGGTTGTGGCGGGGAAAGGAGAAGGAAGGGGGTTCCAGAACGGAGTCTGTGGCAAGGGTGGCGTTTGTGGGGTTAAGTGAGATGTGGGACTCAGGCACTTTCTCAACATATACAAAAATACAACTGTTTAACTCTCTTGTTAAGTCTGTACTCTTGTATGGTTGCGAGACATGGAGATATAATGTAGCAGATAATAAAAAGCTGGATACATTTATGTTCAAATGCTACAGGAGAATTTTAAAGATCAAATGGTTATATGTAATAGCTAAAGATGAAATACTGAGAATAAGTAAACATGACAAAATCAGCACTAAAGTAAAAAGAAGGTGGTGGATTGGTCATGTGACGCGCATGAACACTATTAAGCACTGTGTGACAGCTATGACGTGGAAACAAGAGGGGAGAAGAAAAGTTGGTGGTCCAAGAACGACCTGGAGAAGGACAGACGATAGGGAGAGGAAAGTGATGGGATGGAGCTCGTGGATAGAAGCCATACAAGTTGCAAATAGCAGTCCAGTGAAGAGGGAGTGCACTGCAGCCTTATTGACCAGAAGGCCTGAAGACTAGGTAATGTGAGGTGAGGTGATATAACGTAACATACATTTCACTTAAAGTTTCGCTGGGGGAGGGGAGTTCCCCCTGACCCTCACTGAATACGTCATTGTTTGGGACATTCAATACTTCAAATGATAATTAGTACACTTGACTCTAAAATCTTCCCGATGTCGAGAGTAACCAATTTTTGTAGATCTTGTTATTACCTTTCATATTTTCCCAAATTTTGGTCCGATATATCTTAATCTGATTTAAATTGACAAATGTTGACAAAAAAAGGTCACCATAATTTTCTGCCGGATACAAATTTAGAAATTTTCCCGTTGCGGGGCATGCATAATTGCCCCCAAAGCTATAATACTCCCGTACTTGCTATCAAAATACGTCAGTCGAAAAGTGCTTTTGAAGTCCGGTCCAGGCGCGTAGCCAGGATTTTTTTAACGGGGGGGCCTAGACCATCAGCCCTTGGTGAAGTTTGCCATATTGTAACTGCGCTACGTACGCACCACTATGGGTTGGCGTGTAACGTATATGGATTTTTTTTTTTGAAAAACGCCCCTTAGCTTGCAGGAACTGCCCCCCAAAATGGGAGAAAGTGACAACATTTTCTTCAATTTTAGTCAGTTTCCCCTGATGAAGGTTCCTTTACCCTCTCCAATGACGAAATGATTGATTAAAGTCCCCTTGTTTTCGCATTTTTCCTTAGAAATAAAAAACAAAACTCAATAACAAAGGAAGTGACTTGTTACACCGGTTTATGTCTCTCAATATTAGTGGATGGTAAGCATGGTACGCTAAAAATAAAGGTTTGCAATAACAATTTTCAATGAACAAAGAATAACATAACATGCCAAATTATGCCCCCAAGCTGCCAAGGGGAATACAATTGTCACCCACAGCGCCCTCTGATTATTCTACAAGTAAAATTAAACACGTACAAAATGACCATAAAGAGAAAAAAAACAACATTGTTTTGTAAGAAATTTGAAAAGTAATAGGTATCTAAAGCCTATTGTTAGAACACATTGTGTGGTAACCTGTATGGTTCTTTGTACCATTCAAAACATTTTTTTTCTCTTTTAAATGAGCTTATTGTCAGCCATGGGGGAATCGTAAAGGTACTGAAATATTGTTTTCAAAACGGGATCTGGATATCCTATATCGCCTATGCATCCTCTATGTGATTTACTGAATGCACTTGACCACAGAGTGAGGACAGTGTATATGGACGGGACAAGTAAATACATAGGAAATACGTCCAAATTAGCATTGTGATTGTTTTTGAGAAATCACAATTATTAAAGCCAATTAACAGAAAATCATTTCTATAAAACATCAGGGTCGTTTTAATGTAGGCCTACTAAGTTTGGGCCGCGACACCCCCTTCGCCAGCGGCCCCACCAAAGTATTTTGACCCCTTAGTAAGATCCTTTTTTATTACTATTACAAAGGCACCAAAATTACTGTTTCTCCATAATTAGATGTTGGTCAATGTAAAGTTGTTCCCCTCCTTCCCCCGCTCAACAGATTTTTGAGCCGATAACGTTTTTGTTGCTTTTCTAAAACTTCTACACGAGAGAGATGGAAACTGGAAAGATCCTTTTGATAAATGGCCCCCACTTCAGATTTCTAAAAAGCCCTAAATAAATGCGTTCTTTATACAGAATATTCTTCCTGAGCGTGCTGGTGCGCCCCTCTGATCCGCGCCTGCAGGCCGTCAATAACTACTGGCTCTGGCCTCAAATTTTCTTAGGCGTCCGACGCCCTGATGAACAAATTTCACCCACATTGGAAAGGGGTAAGGAAAATACAAAAGATTGCATTGAAAATGCATGCTTTATCGTTGTAATACGAATTATTATTGTCGAGTCGGAGTTGTCACTTAATGTACTCCCCGCACAACTCGGCTGAATTCACGGTACAATACACATCCGTTAATGTGATTGGTAGGCACAGTGAATGTGATTGACACTTTCATTGAAGTTCTTCGAGCGTGCAGAAAGTTCGCCAGTTTTGCACGTTATTGCATCTCCTTAGGCGCATTTCTCTCATGAATAAGACATAAGTTCATATAATGATTAAAAATCTTGCCTTCCTGCTGATTCCGATTGTGTAATTTGAAATTATTTTTTGCTGCAGAGCGTGGTAGTGGTCCACTCACAGAGCACAGCATACGTTAGTAGGATATACGCGACGACTACACCAAATGCCTACCATGCCTACTGTCAGTCTGTATCACGTCATACATGTTCGTGAAAAACGTATGCTTAATGGGTTTCGATGTCGTTAGTTTTTATGTCCAGTCTCTATATAGTTCAATACTGGTGTTTAGATTATATCTCGAGTTTGTTACTTGGGGAGGGAGGGGTGGGGAGGGGAGGGGGTGGGGAGGGGAGGGGGTATTTCTTCTTTTAAAGGTATTTCCGTAGTGAGCGAAAACCTTTTTTTTTTTTTTTTTTTTTAAGGGGGGGGGGGCCTGGGCCCCCAGGCCCCCTCTGGCTACGCGCTTGGTCCGGTCCCCCCTCTCCCTCCCTGATAAGTCCAGTGCTGTAATTGGTGTAGGAACCAGAGGGGCAGTGCTCCCACTTGTCCGGAAATGACAAAAGTGCACCTTTGAAAATGAAAAGTGCCCCTCAATTACTGTCAAAGGTGCAAGAACTGGTGGAAAGTGCACACACTTAAAAATGATAAAATAGTACAAAAGTTTCCCTTTCAAAATGAAGCACCCTTTTTAAACACTTAGTTTTGGTCTTACTAATTCTACCGACTAGGGTACATATGTATTTAATTTGGGAAGTGTCCCAAAGAGATTGTTCCCCCCCTCCCCCCCTTTCCTCTACCACTTTTCGAAAGCTTCCTACAACCCTTTCAGCTAGCCTAAACAAAGATCTGGAGAAATTGAGAAACTGGGCAGGCAAATGGAAAGTGACATATAAGGAGCCACCCAAGTGCAAGGCCCGACTATTTCCAGACAGAGGAAACCTACTAGTACTAGGTCAGCCCTATTTTTGGAAATAGTGTTAGAAGAGGACGAATTGGAGATTTTGGGTGTCAGTTGACAGTGAGCGCACTGGGAAAAACATATCAGCCAGAGCTGGGCAGAAGCTTGGAGCCCTCAGATACGTTACTAACAAACTTGATGTCAAAGGAAGAGCTACAGTCACAGTGTCTTGGGAGTATGCCTCACTTTGCTGGATGAGTCTCTACAATCTCACATAAGTACTCAACTAAGTTGGATGCTGACATCAAAAGTCACAGTTGAATTCCTCCCCCCACCAAAAAATGGGGACTTGGATGCTGGCAAAATGCCACTGGAAACAAAAATGCAAGGAATGAAAAAAAAAAAAAACATTGTACATCAAATTAAACAATTAAAACACTTTACACTAAAATTATCCAGATAAGAGCTATCTATTTCCTTCATATATCCAATTTAAACATGTTTTCAATAATCATCTGTAAATACATCATATTTTCAGATGTGATTTCTTGCTCATGAATGTAACATATACTGTTGAAGAAAAGTATACAAGTACTAACGGTGGCTTCAAAGTTTTGGAAAAAAGAAATTGCATTATTAATACTATACATATACATTACTTCCAAATTCTAAAATATATTGCGCAGTGGTCAGATATAATAGAGAAAGTGATTAATTGCCCACCATACAGGGAGGTTTTGCCAGTTTTGAAGCAGAACCACCTCACATTTTAGATTTAGAGTTAGGCTTTAAAATCTCCCTGTATGTTGGGCAATTTATCACTTTCAGTACAATAGATGACAAAAGAATATCAGAGCTGTGAAGAAAATACTTTGATATCAGGGACTGATCCCAGTCAAAAAATTAAAAAAGGGGGGTCCAAGCTAAACAGTCCAATTCCTTGAGAATCCAAAGTAAGTCATGAAATGTATGGCTTTAGTGTTTAGTGTATTAATAAAATTTTAAAATGGGGTTCCTGACCCCTCCCCTCTGTATCCGCCCTTGATATTGTCTTCCACTTAGGAGACATGAAGTTCTAAAGATGCATTAACGGCTCGACATAGGGGGAGGGGCGCCATAGGGAGCAAAGGGTTGCACTTGCCCTCCAAATATTTGTGCTCATCATTATTTTTCTGGTATTGAATTATATGCATAAAGCAAAAACGATGTTCACATTTTGTTCCTCTGACTAAAACCTCTTATCCTCCCGTGCTGTAAAGATGTAGCAAGTTTGTTTGAAAATGACTGAATGCAGTCTACAAGAACAGCACCACACCCACTTTCTCACAATTGATAAGATCAAAGAAGCTGTTGGTCGAAAGTAAAGGCATCTTTTTTTGCCAGGTCAAGGGATTTTAAAATAACACTCATATTTTCTATACTCAATGTCGTTGAAAATTACTTCATTATGCATAACAATTAATTGTAAATAATTTGAACATTGGTATAAAAGGTTTTCAGTTCCATCACGTACACAGAAATGTGTTTAAATATTCTTGAGACTTAAGAAAAATACTCCCTTACTTTCCAGTTCCTTTAATTCACATTATTTTAAGTGTATTTCACTGATTGAAAACAAGTTTCCATATTTCTTTTCATATTACATGTATAATGACAGTAATGTCTGTAGACATCTCTGAAAACATATTACATAGTCACAAAATCTCAGAAAATGTGCTATATTGCCTGATTTCTACATAAATCTGTTGAAAATGACTTTTAATACTTTTTTCCACCGCTTTGTTTCTTTTAATTGTCAGATATTGTGTTAACATGGAGATAACATTTCAAAATATCCAATGTTTCTGAATGGTCGAAATATTGACACAATTACCGACAAGTCAATCAATGTAGTGGACTTACTGATAATGGGTCAAGCAATTTTCTTAAGACGATATTCCCTCTTCAAAGTTCTCTTTCGTATTTTTCGCTACTGAAGTTATCTTACAAGTCTAACAAGCATCTCACAGTAGGAATATTTACAACAATGCAATCAACGTTATCATTAAAATTGTAAATGCACAAAACTCACACAAGTCCTGTTTTCCTTCAAGCCTGTGATACCAAACATGGCAATCCAAGCCCAGGTATCAATCTTATTACTGCAAACACTCCATATATGATGATCCATATGAGATACTACACCTGCAAATTTACCACATTTTTAAAAATCCCATATTAGAATCTGCTCAAGTTCTTTGCTTTCAGTTTCGAATAGATTGGCGCCTGTTCGCTTCACTCGTCACTCCAAAACTTAAGTTTTGTATCAATGATTTAACAAATTGACTAGTGGGCTACAACTGCTAATGTGCATCAATCACTTTTTAAAGCAATATTTCCTCTTTAAATGTTATGGTGTACCAATATCATATGATCAGTTAAAACTAATCATATCCAACAAGGATAAAAAACAAGGGGAAAGAAAGGATAAAAAGGATTATATCCAACAAACCAATAACATTATTGCTCCTATATACACTTTTCTAATGCATACAAAGCATGTGAATGAGTTTTGATTCCAGCATCCAGGCTTCACATAGGCTGACTAATTAATAGTGCTGTCACGACATGGCTGTATTACGTATCGATTATCGTGGAGAAAAATATCGCGATACTTTTCAAGAAAACTTGACTCACGACACAAACTGTTAATATCACTAACGTTATACTAATGGAGTTACAGTTTACTGCATGATATGATGAACACAAGAAAAAATGATTAGCAGATAATGTCATTTGACATGATCGCGTGACTATACGTTCATCACGCGTCATGCACGTGTTTGGTAATTCAGCCAATGTGACCATGAATCATTGAAATGAGAGCCTGAATGGCACATTCTGGACTAATTTTTCTTTCTTTTTGCCAACTTACATTAGAGCGTGAGAGTATGTGGTGACGGAGCATAATTTTTAATTAGTTGTTTTTATGTTTCATGATTATTTTGCACGTTTTTAATGGCGTAAACTTGACTTTTAGATTTAGTACCGTAACATTAGAACTGTAACGTACGAAGTAGCCTAGCCTAGTTGCACGAAAATTTCTTAGTTGAGTATTAGTTTTTGGTGTGGCGATATGTTGCGAGATGCATATTTCATGTCGTGATAATCGATATGTCATGACAGCCCTACTAATTATGATTCTTCTCAATTTATAATATCGTTTTATTAATAATCTACACAAAGATATAGTTTGCATTTGGATAAACCACATCATCGGAAATAAAAGCATTTATTATCTACTTAAGCATATACCCCATGAAACAATTGAAAACCCCTAGAAAGACGAAGAAAATACTAACAAATAGTTATTTATACCAGTTACTAGATACCACACGCAACACAAAATCACAATATAATAGACATATTCAAACCAGGTTTAGCCAGACGTGATTACTCCAAAACTTTTGAACAATCAAAGCTGGGGGAATTTTCCTTGTAACCCAACCAATCAGTTGTAATGGCGGAAAGAAAAATTGTGAGCAACTATGCATGTGCATATTACCTTAATGTATTCTGCACATACATGTACAAAGAGCACTTAAAGGCAAAGCATTTTTGCATATAATACCATTCAATGCATAAATTGTGCAGATGGTCATGATTTCCTCAGAAATTGATTGGTCGATAAAATTCCCCTAGTATATGATTGGTCTAGAATGGGCACATGAATTTTGGCCATATGACACCTAAATTTGTTTTCCGGAAATTGCTGATGCTGATTTTAAAAGGTCTATTCCCAATCACAATAAAATACTTATGTCCAATATCTCCAAGTGCAAGATCTAAGACACTTCCCAGCAACAGGAAGGTTCTAAAAGTTACACCAATGTACTTTCAAGTAAATATATATATATATATATATATATATATATATATATATATATATATATATATATATATATATATATATATATATATATATATATATATATATATATATATATATATATATATATATTTATATATATATGTATATATATCTTATATAAACTGGAATGATAATCTTGAAAACTGGAATGATCCATAGCAGCCTACACTGTTCAAAGAGTTGTTTGTTGGCAATCTACACATACACCTTAAAAATAACATTATTAATTTATATAAACTGAAGGTGGCAGGGAAGGCATGACATGAATTATGGTGGCGCACCATCATTGGTCTGACTGGAGAAGCCTTGTCGTCGCCAGATCTCCACTAGGGGTGAAGAGGATTGAATGAGCAAGGAGTAATATTTTTGACATCAATATTACAAACATCAATATCCTATCACACAATCCCAAGAACTGTCAATCAAAATGATTTGTTTTTTCCTACCTACCTTAAACGCTTTTCATGTCCTTTTTTTGTGAAAAAAGTTGCTAAAGCACCAATCTACGTCTTTTAGAAATCCTTAAAAAGTTAAAAGTGATAAGCTTCATGCTACCAAAACTTCTGGGATTGTTTCTAACAAATACTAAACTCTGGAATGCAATTATTTCTCACCCAAATCTTGACTAACAAAGGTTAAAACACAAGGTTGATTAACTTGTACTGTAACAATATGAGCAAAGGTAAGCCTGCAGTCACCTTTAATCTACTCCATTTATTGTCTTTACTTGAATACATTGTCTGTAAACATGCAACCTTTAAATAATTTGTGGATCAGAATCATCTTTGGGTTTTAACTTGAGGTATCAAAACAAAGTTTAAGGTTATAATTTTGTATCTACTCCTTTAAATAGAAATTTCTAAAATATATGACGGGAGTGTGAGTGTCTTCTTCTTGAGATAACAGACATTGATAAGATATTGCAACGAACAACTCCTTGCATTCCTCTCCCAAACTTAGCCTGGCAAGCCATATAAAAGGTACGCACTGGAAGAGCTATCAAATTCTATAGTTCTGATGTAACTCAGGTTTGATGTCAAAAACTAAATCAAATAGTTGTCGTATGACGTTGTCCTTCTCCTTTTGCACCCGTTTATCAATTTCTACAATTTTCTGCTTGGTCTGTTCTTCAACTGCTCGTATCTGATCATCTTTAGAACCCAAATACTGTCGGATACAAAAGAATGAAAAAAATGATATTTATTTAAAGAGAGTTTTAAGTGAACTAATACTGTTACCCTTCAAACTACCATTTTCTAAAAAATAAAATTGGGACCTTACTAAAATCCTATAGGGGTGCGAATAGTTTCATTGCAAAGATCATTTTTTTAGGGGGTGGGGAGGGAGGGAGGGGGGTCTATAATCATTTCTTTTGGAAAAATGTATCTAAACATTTAGAAATTTCACTTTTTGTTTAATTCAGAAATTTCACTTTTTGTTTAAAATGTCCCCAAAAATACATATTTTTGAAAAATTGACAAAAATTTCTTGGAAAATACATTTAGATATCATGTAATCCACCCTACACTGTACATCGCAATGAAAAGTTTCAAATACTATTCTGTAGCGAACAAAATGGCTTTCACATGGATTGCTGCAATAAAAGACCCTCGATGGTTTCTAACAACATGTTATATCTACATGACTAACGTTATTTTTAGATTTTTTGATATTTACGGTAAGACGATAGAAAATGTGCATCCCGAATCTTGTTTCAAAGTGAAACTGAGGACAAGGAAGAGTCAGAAGGCTTATTGACAGGGATGAAGATCTTTTAGTACCTGAACCCAACCCAGAAGAGGCCCAGGGAATATCAAAACCAGCTGAAATAGATAGCGTGCTTTTTCAAATTTTTGAAATAGTGAGTGTATTTTTCAAACTTCATGCTCACTAACGTTAGAATAGCCTAGTGCACATTTCTTGCAAAATGAAACGCTATAATTTACCTGGGATTTTTATTTGTGAGGAATTTTCCAAAAAAAAAGTAAATAGGTCACTAAAATCTAACATGATAAACATGAATTGTCCTTTTTATAATTTTTGGATGAAACTTAACAGACTAAACTTAACCTCTAATTTGTACTGTAACAAGTGTCCATATACCTATTTCACGAAATCTCAATTCCATGTTGTGAGGTTGTGGCGCAGTGGAGTGGGATTAACATTTTTGGGGTAAGAAACCCATGTTGGGGGCAAGAGACAGACCTCTGTGGTGTAGTGGTTAGTGCTTTGTCCTCTCACCCGCAAGTCCCAGGTACGTACCCCCGGTGGGTCTGCAACCAGGTGAGTTCACAACTGGTTATCAAAGGCCGTGGCCGTCTTTATATAATGTCCAGCACGGGATGCTTTTGGGATTTTAAACCTTGTTATGCTATGCTGGGGGAAAGAGACCCATGGTAGGGGAAAGAGACCCATGGTGGGGGCAAAGAGACCCATGATGGGGGCAAGAGACCCATGGTGGGGGCAAGAGACACATGGTGGGGGGCAAGAGACCCATGGTGGGGAAAGAGACCCATGGTGGGGGGAAAGAGACCCATGGTGGGGGAAAGAGACCCATGGTGGGGGAAGAGACCCATGGTGGGGAAAAGAATGGTGGGGAAGAGACCCATGGTGGGGGAAAGAGACCCATGGTGGGGCTAAGCAGTCCCAATTAGGGGAAAATGCTTTTCTTTAAAACAATTTGGATCCTGGAAGGGGGCCATAATTTTTTTGGGGGGTGGCATTACCCCTGGTCCTTCTCCCAATAAAAAAGCCAGAAAACCAACCCAAACAGCTCTCCCCAACACCCCTCCCCCTCCTGTACTTTCTTGAAAACACTTAAATTATATTTCTCTAGTATTTTCCTCTATTTGGACAAACTTGTTGACATTTCATATGCAATACCAACTGTCAGTGAAGGATACTAAGTTTGGCAACGTCAACATGATTATTAAAGTTCTGAACCATTTTTGAGTACCTTTTTACTAAGAATTCCTCCAGGAATCAACAAAAGTAAGTTTCTACAAGACTTTCAGTATATCTTGAATAAATATAAGTATTTTCAAAGCTTCCAATGGCTAAAATTGGCTCATCAACTGAAAATTTTCAAGTCTGTGCATAATAAATGAGATTTAGCTAATTTACACCATTTCCATAATATCTTTATTAAAATAAGGGTGTAAACATTTCCATCTTGCATTACATTAGTTTTGTGCATCATAGAAAGGAGCAATGCATGTTTATGGGAAAATATTGTGCCAAATCCTATCAGATAGATCAATGGCAAAATCAGAGGTCAATTTTTAGGTTAAAAGGTCAATTTGTTTAAACTGACGTATTTATTTTTTCCTTGCTTCAAAAAATCAAGATTAGTATCAAATGAAAAAGGTCTTTCTTTCAACAATTCATAAATTCTATCAATATTTTTTTGTAATTAGTCACAAGAGAGCAGAATATCACAAAGATAGCAGTTTTAGGACATCTAATAATCTGATTTAATGACCTCATGTGCATAAATTTGCATATTTGACCAGAAAATTATGCAAACCAACGCAAAGTCCAGTCTTAGCTTTCATACAACATAAACTTGTCACAATAGAAAATGAAAATAAACTTGGTAAAAAGCCCTATTTTCAAAAAGTTCCCTCTAAAATAACACTGTAATCTAAAATGCTCTGGTAGAGCAAGGGGTTAATCCTTACTCTACCACGCTTCTTTTAAAACGTGCTAGGGAGGCGGGGCAAAGATGGGGCACACAAAACGGCGATAATATCACCGCGTGGTAGAGTAAGGCTTAAGCACAGGCTGATTATTAAAGGGCCCTCTGTCTTCTGAGCAGCAGAGTTGGGTGCGTTCCGCTTCAGTGACCCGCCCACCGGGACCATGTTGCATATATTTTTGAGTTGGCACACTTGTCGCAGGTTGATTAACCCTTGCTCTCCCAGCACTTTTTTGAAAACGCGCTTGGGAGGCGGGGCCAACGATGGGGCACCCAAAACAGCAATAATATCGCTGCGTGGTAAAATAAAGGTTAAGTACATGCTGTAGATCACGAGTTCTGAAGCCCCGGGAAGCTCTGTAGATATTTTGTTTGTGATTCTCCTAAATGGCTTAAAATCAAACACAGAAATTCCAAAATTGAATTGAAGACAGGAAGAAAATTTCAGATTCAAATGTTAAAACAACTTAGGAAAACTTTTTGGTTACCGTTTTGAATCAGGCAGAAAAATTGAGATAATCCGGGTCCATCAAAAAACAAAAACAAAACTGGGGCCCTGGACGCTCTGAAGATTCATGACCCATAAGAGCTGCAAAATCTTTTCAAACACTGACCAAAATTTGGTTTTTCTTTTTTTATAATCAAACCATTAAATAGCTAACTATTAAACATTAGAACATTAAATAACTAACTATTTAAACATTAGAACATTAAATAACTAACTATTAAACATTAGAACATTGAATAACTAACAATTAATCATTAGAACATTAAATAACTAACTTTAAACATTAGAACATTGAATAACTAACAATTAAAATTAGAACATTAAATAACTAACAATTAAACATTAAAACATCAAATAACTAGCTATTAAACATTAGAACATTAAATAACTAACAATTAATCATTAGAACATTAAATAACTAACAATAAACATTAGAACATTGAATAACTAACAATTAAACATTAGAACATTAAATAACTAACTATTAAACATTAAAACATTAAATAACTAAGCAATTAAACATTATAACATTAAATAACTAACTATTAAACATTAGAACATTAAATAATTAACAATTAAATATTAGAAAATTAAATAACTAAATTAAACATTAGAACATTAAATAACTAACTATTAAACATTAGAACATTAAATAACTAATTATCAGGACCTATGAATTTAAGAATGGAATAAAAGGGCAGATGTTTGAAATTGATGTCATCTGTGAAAATTTGAATGCTGGTTTTTCATTAGGGGGAGGGGGGGGGCGGGGCACAGCAAAAATTTGGGGGCACAACCTTCAAACAGAAAGACAGGTGGCAGTCAATTGAATTTTAATGGTCTATAACCTATCATGTGATTTCCACCTGCAATCTGTTTCCTTACCTACAACAGACTTCTCCACCCATGACCCCATTTTCACATTTCCTCACCTCCAATCCAGTTTTCCGCCACCAAGATCCATTTTCTCCCAACCATGATTATTTTCCCCCAAAAAACCCCATTTATTAACCAAAAATATGATCCACTTTACTACCTATTTTTTCATTTCACCTCAATTGTTACAGAACTTAATGACATCAAAATTCTGGACAAGCAGGAGTCTGAACTTTGCAAAAAAAGAAGTAATATGGTAGTGTCAAAAACATGGCAGCATGGGGGAAATTGCCGCAACCTCAGTCTGTCACTTTTGCCCATATAAGTGATCAACACAGCCAATTCTACATACAAAACTTACATTTCTCTGAATTTCTTGGAACTGTTGCTCTCGCTCCCTTTTGTATGTGTCAACCTCTTCCTGCGCCTCCTCTTTAGCTTGCTTCAGTCTCTTGGCCTTCTCTGTTGATTAAAATTTATCAACAAATCAATTCACCACAACATATTATGATAAACTCGGAGAAGACAACAGAAGGCTCGTGCTAAGAAATTTTATAACTTGCTTTCTTACTATTTCAAAAAATTTTAGGTCAAAAGGTCCTGTTTAACAAAAAATTTGCCAGTTTAAACGTTTAAATTATCAAATGTAAATGCAAAATGTAAATTTATTAGTATGTAATAATATTAACAAAAGAACACGGGCATTGAGGTAGTCCAAATCGAATAATTATAATAGTAAGTATGCAGCAATGCAAGTTGTAAGAACGCGCATTGTAATTTTTTTGGTATCTGCGCCCTTTTTTGCCCCTCCCTTTTAAGTTGTACGCGCACGTTTCCCAAATTAATTGCAACGCTATCATCCTGTGTACAACTTGTGTCACAGCTGTACAAGACAGACACTGAACTTCCAGAAAATTGACCATTTTCACAAAGAATTCGTGAAATCTACAAACGTAAGTTGAACTGATGATGATCTAGAGCCTGATTGCGGGGGATTCTGCAATTACTCCGGGTAGGGGACCAAAACCCCAATGCTCAGTACAGCTGACTTATTTTTTTTCTCACTCTCTAAACCATGAATAATTTGTATTGCATTAATACTACATATGTCTAAGTCAGTGGTCATCATGTGACTGATCACTGAAGCCTACACTACCTTAGCCTACCAGGTGAAGAGCATAGTCAGGTGACTGTCTTCTATTGAAACAAAACTTGAGTCTTTTTTTCCTTGAAAATAACTTTTAACAAGATAATTATCATCTGAAACGCAAAAAGAATTATCCTCTTACTCTTTCTTGCCTCCTGCACTCTCTCGGCTGCCTTTTTCTCTGCTTGAAGAAGCTGTTGAATTCCAGGTGTTTGAGCAGCCATCGTTTTGCCTGTTCACGGAGCTGATGTTGAGGTCATAGTACGAATATTACGTAATGTACAGATCAGCTGACTGAAAAGATTTTTCAGGGGGTTTTAAACCTAAAAAGTTCGTTTTTCTGCAGCTTCTTGCAAAATGTAGCCGAGAAGCAGCTAAGCTGTCCAGCAGGTTCCAAAGTCTTTACTTGTTACACCAGGGAGTTGCCAGTTGCCAACTCTCTGGTTACACAAATTAGGCTTTATGATTCATTTAGCGGAAGTGATTGAGGAAATTAGTGGTTTTGGAATTAGTGTACTAACATGCATTTTCTATCATACCACATACCATACCATATCAAATATTTCATACCACATGGATTTTATATCTATTTGTTATTTTGTTTCCGACCATTCTTTCAAGCGGACATTTTTCTTGGATGGGAACAATTTCTTGAGTTTGGGCAGTAGCAATGAGGGAGGGGGACGCGCACCATGGAGGTGCCAAAACCATGTCACCACGTTTTGATGAAGCAGAATCCGGGGAGCCAGGGTTCATGGTAAAAATGTACTGTTGCCAAAAAGTATTAAAAAGCAAAATTAAGGATAAAGAAAATGCCATTATGATAAAAAGAATCATTTCAAACTCGCCCACCTGATCGATGAGAGGCTATCATGATAGCTTTATTTTGTAAGTGGCAAACATTTCGTGGAAAAATCATCGTAGGGCCTATCCCACCCATATTGCATGGCAAAGAGGATAGAAGTAGGAAGTAGGAGGGGGGGGGGGAAGGGTGGGTGGGGAAACTTACAAAAAATCGATTGATGGAAAACAACGCCAACAAAAATCAAATCGACTCCTCTGACATGTTTGGAAGAAGAGTGCATGCGTAAAAAACGGGTGGGTCTTGCGGGGAATTCATATCGTACTACACCCCGGACATTTTGTCACTTCCTCTTCCATGCAGTATTCGTTGCAATGCAAATTTTGAACTTCCGCTTTGAATTTGCTACACCTATAACGCCCCTTAGACTTAGAGGTAAAGTGGCTTAGTAGTTAAAGTGTCTTGCTCGCATGCGAAAGTATAGTGGTGTAGCTAGACTTCTTTGCGGGTGGAGGGGGTGGGGGTGGGGTGGGGGGCAACCATAACAAATTTCCGAGTCCAAGCTATACCTCCCCCTCCCAGCTCCCTCCGCTACCGATGATTTTTTGTGAAAAAAGTCGGATATTTTGAGCAAACACTTCATACATTTTGAGGAAAAAGTTGAGTATTTTAAGAAAAAACTTCAGAAATTTTGAGGAAAAAGTCGGACATTTTAAACAAAAGCTACATAAATTTTGAAGAAAAAGTAGCGAGGATATTTTGAGCAAAAACTTCACACATTTTGAGGAAAAAGTTGAGTATTTTAAGAAAAAACTTCAGAAATTTTGAGGAAAAAGTCGGACATTTTGAGCGAAAATCTTTGAAGAAATTTGGTAACTTGATAGACCAAATTGAAAAAATTCGGTTTTCGTGAAATTTGTAATCCTTTTCAAAATGAATAAGACCGATTGATTTCACCATGGAATACCAAACAACATACCGAGTTTTTTGCAAATTATAATCTGCGCAAATTTTCCAAATTTTGGGAAATTTTCGGCAAGAGTGGTGGGAGGAATTGGCCTCTTTCCCTCCCCCCTTTTAGCAACGCCACTGTGCGAAAGGCACCGGCTTTAATTCCCGCCGCGAGCGCTTGTTTTCGTCTTTAAGCAAGACATTTTACTCTACTAGTTCTCCAGTCCACTCAGCTTTTATGAGTATCAGCACTGCTCGGTGGATTGGCGTCCCGTCCAGGGGGAGTAATGTGCTCTCATCTGCTTGCGCCGTAAAAGCCGGGAAAAAGTACCGACCCTATGGGCCTAATGGAACGCAAGGATTAACTTAACTTATAAAGGCCCCTTAAAATTTTAAACTGTTAAGCTTATTTCAGTGGTAGTTCATTGTGGGATTTAGAGGAGGTAGCAACAACCGTGAGCTCAGTCGGAAGGAAGTTGAATATACTACAGGTACTATAAACCATATAAACCTATCAAAATTGGTTAAAGGATTAGTTCAATGGCCAAGCAAGTTTATCTTCTATGAAAGTTTTAAAAGAAACAAAGTGGTGAAGAAAGCATTCACAAACCTTTTTTCGTTAAGGAGATATTCAAGTTTAAAGCTCTGTCTCATCTGTCTAGAAATGCGTCTGGTGTATAAGTCTAGTATCTGACTATGGAAGGTCGGCACCCTGTTCCTCACATTCAATTGTTAATGTATTTTAAAGACAATTTAGTTTTAAAAAAAATACTATTTGATTTATTATTCTCGAACTTTCTTAAGGGTTGTTAGATGGTAAATTATAATTGCCCATATACTACATTCTGTTTTACTACTTTCCTAACATATCCAGTGGTTTATAAGCCAGAAAATCGTAGGACAAAATATGATAGAATAGATAAATGCTTTGAGGAATCTGAGACTGTGACATCACAACTAGTCTGATTACAATTGTTTATACACAAATGGTGTCAAACTTTAAACTTAAATATCTCCCGGCCTTAACTGCTTAACGGAATCAGATTTTGAATGCTTTTTACACTATTTTCTTACTATTCCTTTAAAATCTAAAGTTTACAATGTCTATAATTTGTGTAGACACGACAGAAAATAAACTTGTGACATTGTATCCGCACATTCCTCAAACTGAGAGGGACACAGAGGCAAATTTGTCCCCAAAGGCACTGAATTTAAAAATTATACTGAAATGTGTATGTGTGTGTGTGGGGGGGGGGCTATGACCCCCAGGAAATTACGGCTTTGCGCGCGAAGTTCTAAGTGGCCTTATTGCTCTTTCCCCATCCTCCACATTCTGATGACGGTAACGCCTCTACATGCAGACAGGGAAAGGTTGTTCCTTTAAAAATAAAACAAGTATTAAGATAAGTATTCACTATAAAGGAGAAGATACTGGAGCTATATTAATTACAAAAGGCGTTCAAGTTGTTCCTCCCTTAATTTTAATGTCGGGAAGATATTATTTGATGGAGTGCATGGGGCAGTGCCCGTTCATCAAATATAACTGAACTAGTACTTCGAAGTAAACTTTTACCCAACGCTTGCAGTGCCGTATTCAGCCGGGCAGCCAGAATAGTATCGGGGAAGGGGGGGGGAGGCATGTGCGAAAAGTGGGCAGTGGGGGAAGGGGGTACTAGGTTATCCACCCCTTTTGACCGGGTACCAATCTCGGGAAGTGAAATGTCGTAGATATCGGGGTCGTGTCCTACCGGTTTAACAGGAGATTTTGTTTCCCAGGAGGAAATATGACCCGGACTAATTTCCTAGGAGATTTTGTCCCCCCAAGAGGTTTTGCCTCCCCTTACACAGGGCTAGCTATCCGTGAGGAAAATTTGTCCCCCAGGTTTATAATGATAATTTGATAAGCTGAATATCTTCAACAGTTTATTTTTACCGTCCGTAGTGAGTGCCAAACTGCTAAAGGGATTAATGCTATATACGTTTTAGCTTTTGGAAATACATTTAAATCATGGAAACAAATTGTTGTATAATATACTTTTGCGAAATTTTTAATTCAAATTTAGTCATCGAGTTCTCATTATGTTGGGTCAGTCCCATAGAAGAAGTTTTGATTATTTCGTCAGGCAAAGCTTGGTATTGAGAAAGGGGCATAATTAATATGGTTATACCTTTATGTTTTGGTTTCTTCGCAAAAAGACAGATGGTCAACTTGTAGCCTACCCGAGAGATTAATGTCAGTGGAGAAAAGGTTGAAGGAGTGTAGTAGGTAGATATAGGGTGGAGAGTATTGGGTAAGACAACTTAGGTATAGTTGTATCAGCAGGTATATATAGCTTTAGAAGGAGATGATTGTTTTTTTTGGGGGGGGGGGGGGAGTTCTTGCGGAAGAGTTCGGCAATGGAATTGAATGGATTGGGAAGCTCTGGGGTGGGCGAAGAGTGGACAGTCAATTAAAAGTGTTTCACAATTGTCGGCCTGTGATTATTAATTGCAGAGGGTGGGAGGAATATTAACGGAGGTGGGAAGGAGTGAGGCATTTGGCGTACTCAGGAGCGGGTGATGTATACAGACATGGTCTTTATGTGAGAGGTTGAAGGATGACAGGAATGAAAGGCTAGATGCACGCCTGGCTGGATGTTGCAGAGTTTGCTATCCATGTGTGCATGTGGGTATCCAAACTTGATTGTCAGCTGTGACAAACATGTGAAAACAATAAGCAGTTTGATATCGGCATGTGTTTTGGGAAATGGGGTAGCAGGAGGTTGAGAAGTTGGTTTAAAGAGCTGTGTGTTATTTGTCTTGATTTGTCATATTAGTTTTGTGCTACTTGTAAATTGTTAAGAGCGCAGGTGGCACAGAGCTATTTATTGCACTTTTGAAACTTATCCAGTCAGGAGTCCTTTTTGTACCGAAAAGTGAAAAAAATAGTTTTTTATGAAACTATTTTTAAAGCAAATCTCGGTAAGATTGGTCATACTTATAGTCAAGACATATCTATTCTGAATTTTCAGCATCCTCTTGAAAATAATTTAATTAGCTTTTTCTCTGGGCGTTCACATTTTGGACTTGCAGAGTAATACCCAATTACTTCTAAGCGACCTGCTACTGATAAATCTTTAGAACGTCACCCAGACCCCTATTAGCCTACCAGGCCTTCGCACATTTACCTCACAATTTTGCACAAATTTTCTCAGTTTTAGGAAAAATTTCCCTACTGCCTCATCCAAATACTTAACCACGTAAATCTTAAAGATATAATTCAAAATCATCTTCCTTTTTTACAATCAAATCTAGGAAATTTGTGTTGATTTTTAAAAATCAAAGCTTTTGAGGGATACACCCCTCGTCCCGATGCTTCGCCCCTGAACCAGCCAGGAGCCCTTAATCAGGCCCACGATGTTCATCATACATGGTGAAAAAAGAATTGTTTACCTCCTCCGTTTGGTATCAATAGCTTGAACGTTGCGAGGGTATTGACAAATGAAAATCATTTGTAATCCTGTCATCAAGGAATTTCTGGTATTTTGCTTTTAGATCAATAATACATCCAAAAACATTTTCAGAGACACAAGAAGAAGACAGAACACAACTATTTCACATGCAATATTTATCTTTTTTAATCATATTAATCTCCAGGTTAAACATATCCACACACGATGACAATATTACTTTGAAATAATAAAATGACCATCATTACAACATTTTTCTTTGATACGCAGTTCAGAAAAGTAGTGGTGAAGGTGACTCGGCGCCACCTTCCATCCCTCATCACAAACCTGGATCAATCATAAAACTATTTGCACTATTGGGAACAAAGGTCATTAGTTGATACATTTATTATAAGTGATCAAGAAATAAGTGTGAAGTAATAATTTGAAACATGAAGGTTGCAAGTTGGTGGCTTTCATATGAAACTAGCAAAATTTTTACAAATATTGATACAATATATATCCACTTCCATGTGAAACCCATCCCTACACTGTAGCAGCCGGGACCGGAGTATCACGTCGTGCACTCAACCGACTAAGCCGGACCCAGAGTACGAAAGATTCAAAGGTCCTAATTGCAACTGGTAGTAAATGGGCAAGGAAATGTCAAAAGGTAAATCACTAGGCCTATTCGGAAAATGTTATGTCAAGTTGCAACTTCTCAGTGGAAAAGGACTATACATACATCACTGCCATGTGGATCTAGAAGAAGAATCTATGTATGTCCGAACGTCAACATTTTGTGAATGTATGCAACATATTTATTTGTATCCCAAACCAATGCATGCATACATGTATGTATGTATATGTGTGTATGTATGTATGTATGTATGTGTGTGTGAATGTATGTATGTATGTATGTATGTGTGTGTGTGTGTGAATGTATGTATGTATGCATGTATGTATGCATGCATGTATGTATGCATGCATGTATGTATGCATGCATGTATGTATGCATGCATGTATGTATGCATGCATGCATAAGAACGGCATATCTTTTGTTTCATATTTGGTATATTTATGATGTTAGCTGGTGTGTACATGTTCATGATGTAAAAATGTTGAATTTCATTAATATGCATAGTGGGTGGGCTTAATTTGATTTGGCTTAAAAGAGCTTGTAAACACGGTCTCAAGAACGGTAAACTAGATTCATGTCATATTTGGTTCACAGATATCCCATTGTCTGTAGATGTGCCCTACCGATCATAGTGATGTCATACATATTAATAAGTAGGTGGGGATTAATGTAAAAATGTCCATATTTTAACAAACGCATGTCTGTTGTGGTTCATATTTAGTATAAATATAATGTTAGCTGGTGTGTATATGTTCATGATGTAAAAACGTTGACTTTAAAAAAAGTAGTGGGCGGGGCTTAATATGATTTTGTAAACAAAAAGCTTGTAAACACGATATTTGAATTTTTTTGATGTGTGGTAAACAGATAGCTCATGATCTGCAGATGTGCCTTAATGTTTTTTGCGGTGATTTTATGACTGGTGCTCATTTGAAAGTTTATTAGTTTAGGAAAGTGCACCTGCACCCAGACTTGTAGTACTTGAGTACAATTTTTGTACTTGTACTCGTAATCAGCAAATTTGAAATGCAAGTTCTCGTACTCGTACTCGTACTCATGACATCTGTAGGCCTACTCGTACTCGTACCGTCAGCCTGTTGTACCCGTAATCATACATCGTTACACGTATATGAGTACGAGTACATGTTAATTTTAATTTTTCCATAAATTATCAAAACTTGTTAAAATCCAAATTATCATCCGTTATAAATAATTTTATGTCCATTGTTTTTTGTTTCAGCTAGTCTGTAATTTTAAACTATCAACTTTTTGTCCATGCAGTCTATCATTATAGAGCATAGTAGCGAACATATATTATAATTCGTGATGGGGTTTCTCATGATCAAAGATACTAAAACCGACAGTTTATGTATTTACCAATTAAGATATCATGTTTCTAAAAATAGCAAACTATTTGTTTCTTCAAATCAGACATTTTTCTTCTTCATAAACAGTCAAAAACTTATGTTTAATGGCACTAATACTGTAATATGGGCAATCGTAAATTGCAGTTATAGGCCTTAAGGGTCTCTAAATTATTCTGGCATGCAGATGCACCCAAGGTACAATATTTCTCTGAACAAATTCAGAGGCTCTCAATTTAAGTTTAAATAATTTTCGGAGATTTCTATAAGTAATAAAGCATTTTGTTGTTGTTGGGAACGCAACATTGTCTGTCACAGTTATTTAAAGGAAAGCAGCTGTTTTATATAAAACGTTTTCAGATCTCGACAACACCTCAATATCTAGCTTTGTCAATGACTGAATACAGGAACTATTTTTATATAATTACTTTGCGCTGACCATTTCCATACATAACAGTTTCTCCATATCATTTTAATCAAGCATAGGGCCTAACTCGGAAACTAAGATGCTACCTTTAACATTTAAAAACTGTATGCATTATTCTATCTCTTTTAAGCAAAATTGCCACACACCCATAGGTAGTTAAACAAAGTAGAGTTCCTTTAATTTATTTCACCTCATTTTTTTCTTTATTTAACTTTTTCTTTCACAAAATGTAATCATAAAAACCCTTTACACAATGCATTATACAAGTAACAAATATTTAATAATTATAAACTCAATTTTTTAGTCTTTGACCATAAATTAACATCCCACTAAAATGTATGATATTAAATCTTGCAGGTATGTTGCAAATAAAAGAAAGAATGTGATGATCTCATGTTATTTTCTGGAGCCAAAATAAAATAATATGAGGCAACTTATTTTTGATTGCAAGATAGACTGTACTCGCATATCTGATAAACTTTAAAGGTATATGGACAGCTACATAAGTGTTCTCTTTCATCTCTTATTTACTTGTAATTGTTGATTGTAGGTTTGGCTAAGTTACTAAAAAAGATCCTAAAACTCATTATCAAAATCAACTAATCTCTTTCAAACATGAGGTACATGATTAAAGAACAAAGCATTTACAAAAGAAATGAGAGAGGTAAGTCCAAAGTTACCTCTACACTGTCCACATATCTTAAAGTGGATCAGGTTTTTGAAAAGAAAATTATCAAACTGTGTTTCATTTCGGTCCTTTCAATTATCTCCTCCACTTTGCAAAATGATAAAAATGAAATACCAACATCTTGTCTTCTGTCTTGTGTTCATAGGCTTACATAATTTTTTCATATCACAAATTGCTATGGGTATTTTTGTTCTTTTCACAAAATGGGGTTAGATACTTTTAAGTGTTTAACTTAAACATATCCAAAATATCAATGTAACTGACAAAACATGATTCGAAGTTTAAATACTAGAGGTGTATGCATTTTGATAGTTATAATATCGAGCATTTTCCAGATCTACAATAACATTATTATGTGATGATGGTATTTATGAGCAGAATAAACAAAAACACAGATGGAATTGATTGAATGGCGTGTTGATAGTCTCAGCTAATAAGATTAAACATTAATCAGAACTTCAACAAAAATCAATGTCAAGCATTTCAAGTTGAAAACCAGTTTTGATGGTAAACCAGAAACACCCATAACAGATCTAGACTACAAAGCGAGGGTTCACAAAAAATATAGGAATCTTATAGAGTGTATGAAAAAGTTTTTTAGGAGTCTGAGGAGGAAAATATGATCCATCATTGAAGAATATACTCATCCAGCAGTGTAACAAACTAGAAACTGCATCAACAATAGAGCATGTCGTCTCTGCTGCTATATTTCTGTTTCGAGTAAATACACAGATACTTTTCAAAATGCTTTGTACTATGTACATTGTGTCATCTACATTGTGCCAGTGATGAAGTGTTCTGGTTCCTGTTGGCTCCCGATGCTATGATGACAAAGCAGTTTCCGCTTCTTTCTTCTTCATTAGAAGTCGTTTTTCCAAATCTATTTTTGAAGATGCAAATTAGGAGACTGAAAAAAAATCGATACTTTGTTTGTGGAATAAAATAATGGGCTATTATTGAGTTTTTTTTCAGTGAGTGCAATCCAGTGAAAAGGACGTCTGTCAAAAGGTACATAGAATGATTCTCAGATATGGTGCGGTGCTGTGTCCTTGAGCATGGCACGTTATCCCACTTGCTCCAGTTCAATCAGCTGTAAGATGAGTACCAGTTTTGATTTGGGAATTACACCTGCGATAGACTGGTGCCCCATCCAGGGATTCAAGAACTCTCATCCACTTAGCACCATAGGAACCGGGTATAAGCACCGGCTCTATAATCCATATAAGCTTGATGGGATCTAACTTTTTAACTAGAAGCTTTTTTCCATTTGATGTTAGTTTGGAAATATTCTTTACCAATAAAATACACTTGAATCTGCATAAAATGTGCGCCATTATTCAACTGTAAGGTATACTTTCAATGAGATAAAGAACAAAATCGATTATTCACTTCAAGCTATTCTTTGGCACTGTCATGAATAGATAAAAGAATATCACAAAGGGATTGAAAACCTGATGTACAAGCTTTAATCCAATAAACAGATGGATACTAGCATTAATTAGCCCTTATTTAACAAGTCTTTTCCTTTGTGTCTTCTTCGGTACAGCCTACGGCTCTGGTTAAAAAACACTATTGTTTTTTTTTATCAACTCTCTACAACCTGTGCACGAAAAAGATAATAATTCAAAGGTGAAAACAAAGTTAAGGAAAAAGTCATTTCCAAACAGGACACCATGCTCACATATTTGAAGCCAGCATAGAGAATGGGCTTTGGTAATGTGGCTAGAAGGGGCAGTTGATTTCAATTTACATGTCATGGTGCATGCACTTACCTTTTTCTTTGTTTCAGATTTACAACATTTTACTACAAATCTCAAAATATATTTTGAGTTGCCCGAGATATTTCAAGACTAATAGCTATGTTACTACCTCATCCAGTAACTTAGAATACATATGAAAGCACTCTACTAGACTCAAAGAAAATCAACTAAACAGCTGAAGTTTTTCTGGTATGAATGAAAATCAAAATGATTTTGGGATGAAAGTTGGTGGGACTTAGGGTATGGGGAATGAATTCTGAAATGTATAAGGCATGTTGGAATTGCCAGGGGCGAGAGGCGGGAGATATGTACTCTATCGAGTGCTGAAAATCTAGTTTTACCTGAAGCGGTAGCGCTTTAGTGTATACCAATTTAGGTAAAAAAAGCTTGAATTTGGCTAACAAATTGTCTACCTACCCATTTTTTGTCAACATATGTGTGTTACATCAGAGTAACAATTTTCTAAAGATGGCCTTGGTTTGAAATATGGTAAAGGTCAAATTCTCTTCATTAAGATCGTCTTTTTCCTTTCCTTTTCAAAGAGAAATTACAAATGGTTAAAAACAATAGAATTACATAAGAAAATAAAGGCTTTGTCTTGTTCATACATCACAAGGGCATATTTCCACAAAAACATCTTCAAAAGCTGTAAAATGGCCTACTGATTTTTAAGATTTTGTTGGCTGTCCTCATGTTTCTTTTAATAAATTTGTATTTAATATGTGTTGCCTCTGAGAGGTGCAGTGGCTCAGGAGTCAAGGCTCGTATTTCAAAGGCACCCGGTTTGATTCTCGCTGTGAGCGCTGCATTGTGTCCTTGAGCAAGACACTTTACTCTACTTGTTTTAGTCCACTCAGCTATAAAATGAGTACCGACACTGCTGGGGAGTTAATCTGCGATGGACTGGCGTCCCATCCTGGGAGTCGTGTACTCTCATCCGCTTGCGCCACGAAAACCGGGGATAAGCACCGGCTCTATGAGCCAGTGGCTCAATGGATTTAGCTAATGTTGCCTCTACCTGTTCATGGGTCTTTATTATATATATATATATATATATATATATATATATATATATATATATATATATATATATATATATATATATATATATATATATATATATATATATATATATATATATATATATATATATATATATATATATATATATATATATATATATATATATATATATATATATATATATATATATATATATATATATATATATATATATATATATATATATATATATATATATATATATATATATATATATATATATATATATATATATATATATATATATATATATATATATATATATATATATATATATATATATATATATATATATATATATATATATATATATATATATATATATATATATATATATATATATATATATATATATATATATATATATATATATATATATATATATATATATATATATATATATATATATATATATATATATATATATATATATATATATATATATATATACCTAACCTACCTGACTGATGAAGACCTCGTAGAGGAACAAGCCAATCAGCACGTTACTGAAGCCCGTCGTCTCGTCCTCAAGAGAGACGGTGCCGAAACATCTACCAATACCATATTCCTAACTTTCCACACCTACTCTTCCTTCTTACATTACTGCTGGCTACCTGAAAATCCCAGTCACCCTTACATTCCTAACCCCCTCCGTTGTCATAAGTACCAGAGGTATGGCAATGGTAAAAACTCCTGCTGCAGCCAAGCGCGCTGTGGCAACATTGGAGCCCTGGACCATGACAGCACTTCCTGCACCAGCACCTCACTCTGCAGCAATTGCGACGGTACTCATCTAGCTAACCATCCTTCCTTCTCAAAAGACTGGAAAAGCAAATAACCAAACTAAAAACTATTAATCCCAACATCACTTACCCGGAGGCCAGGAAGCAATTTCTTGCTTCCTCCACCTAAACCATCCTACTCGAGCGCAGTCTCTTCTAACACCAACATCGCCCCCTAACACAACTAAATCTGACTCACATACCCAAACCGACCTCACCTGGCTATTTTTACCCGGTCCTAAGCCCATTACCATTGCCAACAACCCAGCCACACCCATTACCCAAACCACTTCCACTTCTCTCCCCAACCTTTCTTTCTCCTCTAAGACTCTCGCCGTCCCGGGCCCTACCCCAACACCTCTAATGCCATCAAACTCAAGCCAACCTGGCTAACAATCATCAAACCAACAAAGAACCACTCAACAAACAACCCTCTAAACCTAAACATATGGCACGGAAGAGAACATGGATTGTTCGATTTCCAAACATACTTCTCGTCCAACTTTCAAAAACAATCACACATCACATCACCAACCTGAAACAAAAATGCAACAGCTCCTTTAAACTTCTCTGCCTCCTCTCCAACACCACATTTGTGCCAAGCTTGACTACGGTAATATTGTCTACTTTGTCGCTCACAACTCATACCTCAACCACATCAACACCATCCAAAGTGAAGCCCACAGGCTTTGTCTGGGTGCCTACAGGACCTCCCCAATCCCCTCCTTCATGCTGAAGCCAACGAACCCCATTTTCTGCCAAGGTGTAGACAGCTTAGCCTTTCCTATATTTTTAGAGTCCTCATGAACACACAGAAGCCTGTTTACAACCTCATTAGGTATCCCAATTTCTCCACCCTCTTCGATAGGACTAAAACCCTATCCCCTCCTTTTAGCTTGTGCATTAAATCAGACCTCCTCCATCTCGGCATCAACCCCACCACTCTTGGCATTTTCTCCTGGCCCACTTTTTTCCTTAAACCACCCCTCCCTTTATCCACCTGGGCCCTCCACTCATCACAAAACCCAAACCCATCCTAGCCTCTTCATCAATCTCCACAATCAAATCAAAGACCAACTCTCAAACGACAAGACAGCTGCTGCTGCCGTCATCACCCAAGACACCACCCTCAGTAGCAGGCTTCCCGACTACTCGTGCATCTTTTCAGCCGGGGCAAAGGCCATCCTCCTCGCCCTCAACTTTGTTGAGTACTCTCCGCTCAGCCACTTTGCCATCTTCTCCGACTCCAAGGCTGTTCTTACTTCTTTACTCAATTCTAAATGGGATAACCTCACATCCCACTTCCTCATCCGGAAACTCCTTTCGCCCACCCTTTGAAAGAAAAGCATTCTTTTCTTCTGAATACCCAGCCATGTTGGCATCCCTGGTGATGACAGGGCTGATGCAGCCGCTAATCTTGCTCTCAACCTCCCCCTACCCCATTTCCCAAAGCCCTTTCTGACATCAAACCGCTTATCGCTTCCCTTGTTCGTGACCGCTGGCAAACCTCATGGGACTCCTTAATTGATAACAAACTCCACGTCATCCAGCCCAACATTCCGATCAAACCCACCATAAACAACCTCTCTCGTATCGACAACGTTTATATTACCCGTCTTAGAATAGGTCACATCCACCTTACTCACTTCTACTTCCTTATTAGCTCCCTCAACCCCTCTGCAACAATTGCCATTGCACCCTCACAGTCCATCACGTTCTCCTTGCTTGCTCCGTGTGCAACCTTCCCAAAGCTTCCCTCGCTCCACACAACTCAATTGCTGAGTTCGTCCAGAAAAACCCTTTCGATAGAATGATCTCCTTTCTTCACCATGCTTCCCTCTACACCCATATTTAGTACTGAATTATCGAACGATCGGGAAATTTTTGTCATTTTCTGGAAGTTTTTTTTTCAATTTTTGGGAATTTTCTTGCTATTTCGAAAAATCTACTTCCATTTTTGGGAAATTTGCATCATTATTGTGAAACTTTTTTCAATTTTCGCAAAATGTTTCGGGATTTTTCTTCAATTTTCGAGAAATGTTGCCAAAATGTCCAATAATTTAACGACCCGGCCCCCGCCCCATTAACAAATACTTTTTGCACATAAAAGACTCGCATATATTTCTAGGTTTGTTGAGAATCCTACTCTGCCAGTCCGCTGACTTATAAATTGGGCGGAGACGGTAATCCCTTCTGCATGTTTCCCCCTCCTCCTCTGCACGTTTCTTTTTGAAAAGGGCTATGGTGTTTAGGCCTATAGCTATAGCGAACTTAACACAGCGTACCAAAGCTATTTCGAAATAGCTTTTTCGTGAAATATTGATAGTGAACCCGCAAAAAATTTCGAAAGCGAAACGTTTTGGTCCCAAATTTAACGTTATTTCAGTCGAATTAAACAATTACAAAAATGCCAACATCTGTTTTGTATGGTTTATTTGATATGGCTATGACAAATTGTTTGGGAATGGGGCTACGGCTTTTTTTAGAGAAGCTAAGCCCGCAATATCCCTTTATAGACACGCCACTGCCTCCCAGACATTTGAATTGTGAAATTAGGCAGTTAGAGGTGTAGGGAGAGCATTTTTTCCTAAATTATTGCTAAATGTATAGTGATTTTTTGTATCTTATAGTGTGATTTTATGACTTTACCACCACTTTCTCTAAGCAAATTTTTTTTTGTGACTATATATATATATATATATATATATATATATATATATATATATATATATATATTTATGTATATATATATATATATATATATATATATATATATATATATATATATATATATATATATATATATATATATATATATATATATATATATATATATATATATATATATATATATATATATATATATATATATATATATATATATATATATATATATATATATATATATATATATATATATATATATATATATATATATATATATATATATATATATATATATATATATATATATATATATATATATATATATATATATATATATATATATATATAATTAGATATTACTTCGCTAGCCCAAAATGAGAACCCTCAGAGAAAAGGCTAATAAAACTATTTTCACAAGGTCCCATGTCATGGGACAGGAAGCTGAGAATCTAAAAATTGCAGGTATGGTACATAAAGGATAGGTCTTGACTATGCATATCCAAAATTGACGAGATTTTTTTCAACAAAAGTTTTATTGTGAAGTATTTTATTATGGACCAATACCAAAATTTGAGTGAATTGTTGAGGGTATATAACACCTCAACAAAAAAAAGAAAAAAAAAAGGACTAAAACATTTGGTGCCCCCTTATTGAAAGTACCCTCATTCGAGAGAAATTAGATGGTATTTTTTGAAAAACATCACAAAAGATTCCAAATCTATAACATTCTGGTACAAAAAGGATTCCCAACTTGACTCTCTCATCATAGCTTTTAATGGGGTGATTAATTATTTTGTGCTACCTTTACAGGCCATGGTCGGAAAGCTACTACTTATTTACTTCAACCAGTCAACAACAAAATTGAGTGAGACGTTGTCAACAGCAAAAATTACTTAGTCAGCTGGTTGGGCGTTTCATGCACTTGAAGTTAAAGTTCAACAGAAGACTTAGTTAAAGAAGATGAATATTGCCAGATTTTCAACAACTTTGGCAAGCAAGATTATCTACTATTTAATTCTTTTGAAACCTCAATTGTTTCAAAGCTAATCTTACTAACACTTGTATTGCTAACTAGTTTTTTTACTCATACTTTTTACGCTTAGTTGGCGTTTATGTCCTCTTAAAGGATTTTTGCCGACTTAACCGATCAGATTCATTAGAATTTGAATGTTTGCTGCTGAAAATGCATTAAATCAAACGTTAGGCATTATGCAAACAGTACGTTACCGTGTGTGTTACTGTCTGTCTGTTTAGTTCAAGTTACGCCTAACGTTTCAGAGAGAAGTTAAATACTGAAATAATTGACAATTAGGGGCCGGGGATGGCCCTAGTTAAGGAACCTTTTACCATTGTTTGGCTGTTATTTCTTTCAACTTAATCCGTTTCTGTATGCTGATGTTGTGTGATTTTTATCGTTTACTGATCTCCGGCTGCCACAGTATGGTATGTCAAAAAGTGTTGTAGGTATTATGACTAATACAGTAACTAGACTGGCCTAACATTAGGCCTAAACCTATCATCAACTTGCACAGAATATATCAATACAAGTTCCGCACTAATAAAATTCCTGAAAAATACTAAAATGTATCTAAATATCCATTGAGTTTAGTCATATGTTTTCCACAATCATGGTAACTGGGAATGCTTCTGGTTATGCTTGATTGACATGTTGATTTTGTTTGCAAACTTTGTGTTACTCAATGGATATTATGGAAAGCTTGGTTTTTCACTAAGAATCTGCACACTCAGTCCCTTAGACAAGTTGGTGGGCTGTCAATACAGGAAATGTTAATAATATGATTGCACCCCTATTCCAAATAAATGACTAACATACTCTCTGTAGTGTTATAATAATATTGGTATCTTGCAGGATCATGCATAGGCCTATGTGCATTTCATATTGTCATTCATTTTCCTACTGTCATTCATCATGTGACTCGGTTGTCCTTCGTTGATACCATGGCCTGTGGAGTGGGCGCTCCCCCTTCTCTCCCGCTCTCACTTTTTTGCAAATCATAAGATGGATGACCTGCAAGTTTTGTAACAATTACTGTTGCAAAACATATGAATAACAGATCTTGTTAACTGAAAACTGATATTTAAATAAATGGAATAAAATTTCCCATCTGATCAGGGAGTGATTAAGGCCGGGATTAAGGTGCCAACTTTCCATAGTAAAATTGTTACACCAGTCATACACGGATACTAAGACAAGAGCTTTAAACTTGAATATCTCCTTATAAGTAGATATTTAAGTTTAACGGAATAAGATTTTTGAACGCTTCCTTCACCATTTTGTTTCTTTTGAAGTACTCTTTCAAGTAAGATGGACATACTTAACCACTAAACTAATCCTTTAAATGCTAACCCTCCATCCTTTGTAGAAATTACTGTCATTGCATAAGTTTGCTTGCTTCTCATGTAAATCAGTCTACATCAACACTGACATTTTTTACAAGATGGGCTTTGTCTCTAATAATACTTGCTTTTGATGTAAGTCTCATGTTGAGTCATTGCAACATAATTTTTTTTATTGTTCACTGGATAGTCCATTATGAATTTATTTTTACAAGATTTTCAGAAAAGTAGCATTTGTTCAATAGTAATGTCTACAGATTTAATTGATGGAGATAATTTGCTAAATATGATTATAATGTTAATGAAGTTTTACATTTTTGAGACAAAATTAAGGTAAAATAGCTTCAGTTGTTGAAATGTACAAATGATTTAAAAAATTTTTTTTATTAGAAAGGTGATTTTGAAGGAAGGTATGTCTAATAAGTGGGAAATGTACTGGTTTGATTAGATCTGTAAGATTTCTTAGAAAGTGCAGATGTGTTTCCTTATTCTATATGAATTATCTGTTTTTTATATCATCATTGCCATGGTCACAACAAAATGATGTTCATTATTTGTTTTTCCTTTATATTTATGATTGTTTGTTTTTTTGTTAACTGATTTAAAGGGAACAATAGAAGAGAAAAAAAAACAGCACTGACATTTTATTTTTCAAAAGTTGCATGTTGTAACAGAACTCTTTTTTTTTTTACAGCTCTCTTTAGGAAGAGGTTCAAAATCTGTTTCAAAGTTAGTTATAAGGCAAGCACATTTCTATGGAACATCAACAAATGAACCATTTGAGACATTTTGTATGAAGTCAGAGACAAAGTGGCCTTCATAACATTGAATAGGCCTGAGCATCTAAATGGTGAGTGACATAATTGTAGCTATAAAGGATCTTGATGCAACCACATAGGAAGAATTTTTTCTTAGGGGGGGGCTGAAAGTTTATTTATCACGAACCTCAAACCCCCCACCCCCTCTTCCCCCTCCCACCAAGATCAAAAGTATCATTTTTGTCCCATTTATTTTCATGATTGTAGGAATTTTTTTTTTTTCTTCACACAAAAAGAATAGACAATTAAGTTGGTATGTGGCAGTACATACATGCTCGCAGTGCAGTGACCTGTCACCTGCATGTACACGTACTAATTGCATGCTGTATGTTACACATACGCAGGTGCTACGTCGGTGTATACGATGTAATGCTACATTTTACGGCCAAGTGTGGTCAATTCAAATGATTATAATTGGGGAAACTAAAATTAGACTTGAGATCAGACAGTGTTATTATAAATTATAATTGAATAAATTAGAAGAACAAGCGCCAAATTGGTTTATATTTTTCACAGAGGAGAGGTTTTTTTCTCTGAAATGTGGGGATTTTTACTGGGAGGGGGGAGGAGGGGGCTGAAGACTCTAGCCCCCCTGCTTCCTACAGTATGCCCTTGTCTGGGGGCGGAGCTAAAGTCCTTAGCCCCCTCCTTCCTACAGTACACCCTTGTCTTTATGTATTAAAAAAAAAGATGCCTGTTTCTGAATTATTGGAAACATTTTTTGTTTTAACAATTGAGATAGGATATAACTGTAATTTTGCAAGAACATTCTTTGCCCATTTGTTTATGTACCTTGCACTACATAAAGTCATAAACAATACATTTTCTTTTCATGGAAATACTGTACATAAAGAATTATGCAATAATGAAATTACACTTTACACTACAAGGTCACTTTTCATCACATCAAAATCTTTAAAATGCAGTAAGTCCCAAACGGAGTAAACTATCAACATAGTCTTTCCACCAATTTGTTTCTTTAATAGTACTCTACCATAAACAGTATGCGAAAATGATTATTCACAGCAATAATCTTTTGAAGATCCTCACTCTCAACCTATTCGAAAACAATTCTTCCTCAAACATCATCAACTTCCTCCGCAACAACAACCTCTTCCTTCCACATATAATCTCCTCCCTCCTCTTCTACACCTAACCTTACACACCCTTGTCTTTTCACCTAACTTTTTCTCTCACATTTAGCTTTTCCCCTTTATCTCCCTTACAAACGTTCAATCTCTTCACCATCCTTACTCTTAGACCATTAATTATTAACACCCTCTTGGCACATTTGACTCTGACTGATATGGTGCAGTTAAACATCAACAAACCAAACCATCTTTGAAGAAATATTTCACTGGTCAAACATGCTTTTCATATGATAGAACTGTAAATCAAGAAATACATACTGCAGGGCTGTTTTGGTGAAAGACTACTTTGATATCCCAAATTTTAAAAATTCCAGAATGTGTGTAAAGTTTATACTAGCAGACATTAATTCAATGGTGACTTGTCATAAAGGCACTTCCATAATATTTTTTATGTAAGAACTGTAAACATCAATTAACTATTACTACTAATTGATTAGATTTTCCAATGAACCTGACTGAGATCAGGTTTATTGTATATTTTGTAGAAAAATTGCAATATGTTTCAAGAAGCAGACAAAAAAAATGGGTGAATGTGATATAAAACTTAGCCTGCATGCATACTATATGGAGAGGCATAGGAAATGGGAAGGGGGAAGGGGGAACTGCCCCTGAAAGGATTTTATCTACCTAGGTGCATGCAGGGATGTAACTACCGGGAGGTGTGAGGGGTGTCACACCCCCCAATAATTTGACTTGTCGGCAAATTGTTCTCGTCCATCGGAAAATCATGGACTTTGAACTTCAAAAAAGATCTACTTTCTGAAGAAAATAACTGGTATATAATAAACTGAAACAAATCTGTATTGGTAAAATAACAAAATTATAAAAAAGGAACTGGGGAAAATTTGTTGAGGATTTTCCCTTTGCAAATATCAATTCCATTTGTAGCATAAAAGTGCAACACTGTACAGAAGAATGCTGACAATCTCACTCATAACCGCATCCGTGGTATATTGTGAAGTTTAGTACTTGTGCACAATTGTGGAGATCACAGTGGAGCAGAATATAATGTGTTTTTCTAAACTGAAATAGTAGTGAGGAATTAAGTTTTGGTTGAATTACAAAAAGTTTCCTTCTATTTCCTTAAATGAAAGATATATTCACTGATTTTGTTTGACTTTCCTCATTTTTTAGTGTTTAAAATCGGAAACCCAAATGTCTATCATTTATTGTTAGATTTAGATTTATTTCTTTACCTCATGTATCCTGATTAGGTGATCATTTAAAAAATGAATGATCAAAGATTTGTCTATCATTTTCGGCCACTTGGGGGCATCAAAGACGTGTAATTTTTAGAATTTCTAGGCCCCTGGACCCCTACAAGGGCTTTGGACATGGGCCCTTTAGTTACGTGCATGCAATTTTCTCCTCTTCACTGCTGTGCCCCAAATCCCAAAACTGTAGTGACTCCACTGCAGGCCACAAGGGTGCTGCTGATAAGTATAAGCTTAATAATAGGACAATGCGTTTCCATTAGTAAGGTAAATGCAGTGTGACATCAGACACCAGGGGTGCAGGGCCGCAGGAGACCTAAAATGATTGCGGGGGTGGGGTGGGGGATAATGACATCGAATGTGATCCATACATACATTGTATTTGGAATCTTGAAATCATACCTTAGCGGCATATTTTGATAGAGTGCTGCCCCCGACCCCCCAGTATCCCCTCCCCTAGTTTCCCTCACATATACAAACATAGTCTTTTCAAGAATAATTTGCTAGTTGTAATTCATTTTTGGAAATTTTGTGTTCCTTTTCTGAACCAAAAGAGGCTAAAAATGTTTACTTTTTGAAAATTTTGCATTCAGAAATCAGAAAATATAGTACATCTTTATTTGGAAATATCAGAAGAATGGTGACTAAGATGTAAACGGGTTACAAACCAAAAGATTTCTACTTAAGTTTTCACATATGTCTTAGTAAATATTCAAGTGATCTTAGAAGCCATTTTTGACCCCCTAAAGGGATGAAAGCCTGGAGCTTCCAGGGGCTTCACCCCCTGGACCCCCACCTGGACCCCATGCCATTTGGCTTTGGCAACAATGATGGTAAAAGCATCTTATGTTTAAATAGCTATCACTTTTTTGTTTGCCCCCCACCTCAAACACAAGTACCTTGGTATGCCCTTGGTTGCATGCTTCCTATGGGAATTGGGAGGTAAATGTTGGTAAAATTGAAAAAAAAATTGGTAAAACTATTGGGAATTGTGGTCAAATTTGGCAATATTTCTTAAAAGTTGAAAAAAATTCATATGATCTTTAGAATAATCAATGATGATTGTATTACTACTTCTTATCTTCAAAGCTATCTCTGCTAGAATGCCGCTCGAAATAGAGGGCGCTGTCACAAAAGCAAATCAAGATGATGACGTAAAGGTGATTGTGCTTGCAGGAAACGGAAGAGCCTTCTGTGCTGGATACGATTTGAAAGCATGGGCTGAGAATGAGAGAGGTGGTGAAAATGTGGGTAAGTCCCTCACAATGGTAAACCTGAAGGGTGAGTTGACTGGGGCAGTGGCTCTCAAATTAGAATTCTGCTCCAAAAATGATAAATGATGGACTCATGTCCTATCAAGGGGGAGTCATACGCATCATGTAAATTGGGGTAAGCACTGGCCTGATGGACCTTCATGGCTTGAGTAAGGATTAAACTGTTAACTTAACTTTCTTCACTAATACACTTAAATGAAACATCTGGTTATTTTGCAGCCAGTCAGAAAATGCCATGGGATCCCTTCACAGACTACCGACTTGTCAATTACTGCAACCAATCATTTATGTCTCTGTGGCATAGCTACAAGCCTACCATTGCTAAAATCCATGGATATGGAATAGCTGGCGGCAGTGACATGGCCCTCTGTTCAGACATGGTGATCATGGCTGAGGATGCAAAGATTGGGTACCCCCCAACGAGGTACAGTATGCTAAAGACAATATAAAATGTATATTAGTTTCACTTCATAGAATACTCTCCGTTTAGCCACTTTGCCATCTTCTCTGACTCCAAGGCTGTCCTTACTTCATTACTCAATGTTAAATGGAATAACCCCACATCTCACCTCATCCTCCATAAACTCCTCTCGCCCCCTCCCCCCTACACCGTAGAAAACATATTCTTTTCTTCTAGATACCCAGCCATCTTGCATTCCTGGCAATGACAGGGCTGACGCAGCTGCTAAGCTTGCCCTGACCCTTCCCCCTACCCCTTTTCCCAAAACCCTTTTTGACATCAAACCGCTTATCACTTCTCTTGTTCGTGGCCTCTGGAAAACCTCATGGGACTCTCAAATTGGTAACAAACTCCACGTCATCCAGCCCACCATTCCGATCAAACCCACTACTCACAACCTATCCCGTGTCGACAAAGTCCACATTACCCGCCTTAGAATAGGTCACACCCACCTCACTCGCTCTTACCTCCTTACTGACTCCCCCCCTCACCCCTCTGCAACAATTGCCATTGCACCTTCACAGTCCATCACATTCTCCTTGCTTGGCCCCTGTACAACCTTCCCACAGCTTCCCTCGCTGCCCACAACTCAGTAGCCGAGCTCTTCCAAAAAACCCTCTGGATAAAATTATCTCCTTCCTTCATCATGCTTCCCTCTACAACCATATTTAGTCCTCTTTCCCACCCCTTCTTCTCTACATTTTTTTCCAATACATTATTTTTCCACCCATACACCTCCTCTCTAGATCCCAGCTTTCTGGCTTTTAGTTCTCGTGTTTCTCTCAATCTCCCCCTGTTTACTCTCCTTTCTACCTCTGGAATGATCTGACCTCTCAGGCACAATTTGACCCTTGCTGTTGTGGTGCCGTTAAACTCTCATCAAACAAACGAACAAATCAATTGAAATATTTTACATCAATTTTCAGATGTTAGATCAGGGGTTACTTCACCGGATTGTGTTTGACTGAATCTTCTATTATACCCACCTGCATAAAAGCTTGAAGTGATTATTTTAGTGATGGAACAAATCAATCAAAAAAATGGGCTTTAAAAGCAAGGAAGTTGTTTCTCTTTTATCATTATTACAAACATTTATATTGTGCTTAATCTTACAAAAGCCCTAAGTGCATTACATATTATAAAATTATATAAAATCATTAAAAATATCTAAACTAAATATACAAAATATAAAAATGCAAGCAAAAGCAAACTGGAAAAAAAAGAAAACCCTAAAACTGTAATAATGCAAGTGAATATAAAAACCACTGTAGCAATAAAACTTCCTAAAAATACATGATAAATGATAAAAGAATGACATAGAAAAGTAAAATACATGTTCCCCAAAAAGGGTATACAAATTAAGCACAACTATAGGCATAGATTATGAATCATAAAAAAGTTGAAAAAGATGGGTTTTAAGAGAACATTTAAAACCAGAAAAATTGTCCATATTGCAGATGTTGGAGGAAGTTATTCCAAAGGCGTAAAGCAGCTAATTTAAAAGTTCTATCACCAAACTTATTAATAGAACAAGAGGACACAAGTAGGCTGGCAGAACTCGAGTGAAGCATATGATTAGGAATATATGGAGTAATAAGATCAGACATATAAAAACAGGCTCTACGATGCATTGATTAACTGGCAACCAGTGCAGTTTATGAAATAATGATGTTACATGGGAATGACGGGGTAGATTGAAAATAAGTCCTGCTGCATTGTTTTGCACAACCTGGAGCCTGTTTAGCAACATGTAATTAATTCCAAATAAAATACTGTTGGCATAATCAATGGGAGATATAATCAAAGCATGAACAAGTAATTTAATTGCTTCAGCTGTTAAAAACATATAAGTGAAATACAACGCATATAAATAGATCAAGTCTTAACCTTCTCTCATTAACAAATTTTTCCATAGAAACAAAAGAATCAAATTAAGCACCTAAATTCTTATCATGATCAGTGCCTGAAGTAATAGATTTATCAGTTACAATACTAAATGAGTCAAAGTTGGCAAGATTGTGAGGTGAACGAAAGAAGATCAACTCTGTTTTATTTGGATTCAGTTTCAAACAGTTTTGAGATAGCCTAGAAATGAATGTCTTGTATGCAGTTTTCAAGCAACACAGCAGAATGTTTATTAGGGTTGAAAGCAATATACAGCTGGCTGTCATCAGCGTAGATGTGGCACTGGACCTCATGTTTCTTGGGAATGTCGGCAAGTGGTGTCACATATATTGAAAACAGTAGTGGACCTAAGACAGACCCTTGTGGTACACCGAAAGTAACCTCCTGTGGGGCAGATAAAACATCCTTTATCAAAATCCTTTAGATACATCCATCTAAGTAAGATTTAATTCAACTGAGGGCATCTTCAGTACTACAAAAATGTGTAGACATGACTGATATGGAGAGCTTACTGTACAAGATTGTGGTAATGCGATCACAAAATCATATTTGCCTACCAAAGGTGTGTGTGGTGGTGGGTGGAGGGAGATTGAAAATCAAAGTCACAGTATCAACCTGAGCAATAAAAATCCCCCCCCCCCCAAAGATATTAATGCATGCCATAATCCTACTTGTGCTCAAGAGTTTTCATGCAAGAAACTTAGTGTACCTCAATTCTTTTCTTCTTCAGAGTCTGGGGTTGTCCCACTACTGCCATGTGGACCTTTAGAGTGGGACCCGAGAGAGCAAAACGAATTCTCCTAACTGGTGATCTGATTGATGGGAAGGAGGCTGCGAGAATTGGCCTCATAACCGAGGTATAAACATATTAGTATAGTTTAGTGGGCAGGGGTGTCCGTATAACTATATATCCAAAAACAATAAAAGCAATAAAATGGTGCAGTGTATAAAGTGTTATAAAATGTTATTCTTTTATCTTTATCTAAAGATATTTCAGTTTAAATGTTTTTTAGATTGCTGAACAATGGACTAATAGTGACATCACATACCACATTCCTCCAAAACCTTCATGCCATTAATGTGCCTTGACATCTACAACATTGATACTTGCAGCGCCCTCACTTAATATTTCTTGAATAATGTACACGCTGTGTCTGCTTAAACAATTCCTGGAATGAATTCCATACGTACAGTGTATGTATAATTGTACACTGTATGTATGGAGTGTGAGGGCAGTGATGTCTTAATTGTCAGTGGCCTTGAGATGTTCGATTTTCTAACATGTGGAAAAACCGAATATTGCTGATGTAAGGGCACGAATCTACACCTCCATCTATACTGATGGCTCCAAGGAAGGCAACAAGACAGCTGCTGCTGCCATCATCCAAGACATCACCCTCAGTAGCAGACTTCCTGACCACTCATCCATCTTTTCAGCCGAGGCTAAGGCCATTCTCCTCGCCCTCAACTTTATTGAGTACTCTCCTCTTAGTCACTTTGCCATTTTCTCTGACTCAAAGGCTGTTCTTACTTCATTACTCAATCTTAAATGGGATAACCTCACCTGCCACCTCCTCCTCCGGAAACTCTTTTCTCCCACCCTCTGCAGGAAAAGTGTTCTTTTCTTCTGGATACCCAGCCATGTTGGCATCCCTGGCAATGACAGGGCTGATACAGCCGCTAAGCTTGCCCTTAACCTCCTCCCTTCCCCTTTTCCCAAAACCCTCTCTGACATCAAACCGCTTATCGCTTCTCTTGTTCATGACCGCTGGCAAGCCTTATGGAACTTCAAATTGATAACAAACTCCATGTTATCCAGCCCACAATCGATCAAATCCACCATTAACAACCTTTCTCGTATCGACAACGCGTTCATATTACCCGTCTTAGAATTGGTCACACCCACCTCACTCCTCCCACCTCCTTATTGGTTCCCCCAACCCCTCTGTAACAATTGCCACTGCATCCTTACAATCCAACACGTTCTCCTTGCTTGCCCCTGTACAACCTTCCCAGAGCTTCTCTCGCTCCTCACAACTCAATTGCTGAGTTCTTCCAAAAATCCTCCAGATAAAATAGTCTCCTTCCTTCAGCATGCATCCCTCTACAACCATATTTAATCCTCCTCTTCCACCCCCTCTCTACTCTGTTTTTAGTTTTACCCATGCACCTCCTCTCTCGATCACAGCTTTCTGGCTTTTGTTCTTGAATTTCTCTCATTCTTCCCCTGGTCTCTTTCCTTACTACCTCTAAAATGATCTGACCTCTCAGGCACAATTTGACCTTCGTTGTCGTGGTGCCGTTAAGACCTCATCAAACAAACAAACAAACTTTCATGTTAAGTATTTTATTGAAGAATTTTCACATATTTTGTGACTTACTTACAACTACTTGATATGACACATATATACTAGAACAGGTTACTGATACTGAAGCAAATTTGAATATTATTATAAATAGATAAATTTTTTAATTAACTGCTCTGGATTAGTTGATTGACAGCTTTTTCAACCAATCATTGCACGAATTTGCCTAGCAACAAAATCTGCGTACTTAAGTGGGGAAAAAAATCCTACTGGTACAGTACAGCTAGCTAGTTGTGCACGTTAATGCAGTCAATGCAATATGCACTATACTGTGCAAAACAAATTTCTGCACACAGACTGAGTGACAGACAAGATGGTGGACAAAACGTGCGCCTACTGGCTTTGTAAATTCGATTCCTCTTAGAACGGTTAGCAAACAGAAATTTGTTTATCATTTTGCTAAAACCTCTCAAGAAACTTTAAAGAAGTTCCATAAATGAATCAAAGTTTGCAGCAGGCCAGATGAACATCTAAATATCAATGCATTGGTCATGCATGACTGTGGATTTAAATGTTTGTTTGCCTCACCTAGTTACTGCGTTGCTATGATGGGTGTGGCTTATTTCCTAACTTAAAGACATCAATTGATTTTCACTAACACTTAACATTACTTATCATTACCACTTTTTCAGAAAGTAAAGGTGTCATTTATTTATTTCCTACAGTACACTTTCTACACTTTTCATTTCATACAAACTTGTGACAATTTATAAAATTCAATGTTTTTATGGAACAAGATAAGTTTATGGATCACTTAAACCTTTTTAATGATTATTTAATTTCAAGTGATCCTCGAAATTTAG
>JAIGNY010002115.1:482500-495000 GCA_020152595.1 Chiridota heheva
ATTCCAAAATTAATGAAGATGATTCTTGAAAATTATAAATGCTAAAAAGTGGGTGTGTAAAATCATTCCTGTTATTTCCCAACAACAAACTTATGACATCTTAAAAATCTGTTTTCCGGGGTGGATGGGGAGGGAGAGTAGTAGGGATGAGGAGGGAGGGGCTGGTAGATTTGTTGTTCGTATATTTTTTTGGTCTCAATTGATGTTTCTTTTTCGTTCTTGAAAACTTCCCTCTACGACATATTGATTGATTACTTTGTTAAAGCTATATTTTCCATTTTTCATGCTCTAATAAGTGCCCACTCAATATTTTGTGACTGTTAACATAATTTTGTTGATTATTTGAAGGCTTAATGTAAAATTTATTACATTATTTGCTTATTTTGCATCTCAGGCTCACAGTGTTTTGATGGTGTTTATTGTGGGGCCAGTATATGTAATCATTTCACATAATACAGTTTGAATGGCACACCATACTCGGCCCAGAGCATGGGCAATTATTAGGAAGAAACTTCGGGCCTAAAAAGTATTGCGATAGTTTATTCGTAAGTGCCCAGGCATTTAAATGTCAGATATGGTAGCTATATTTTCCGTTAAAATTTTGTCATGATTTCTTATTTTGTAAAGTGAACTTTGTAAAATACTTTGTTTGTGAAACGGGGACGAAAAAATTAAAAAAAAAAACTATGAAAGAATTTTGTTTTTGGTTCTGTTTGTATTTTTGTCATGTATTTTAACGATAGACATGTCTAGCCAGGGTTATAATTTCGGGATGACACATGGCAGGAGCATAGAAATAAAGTTCATCACCTTCCGTCTGCCTTGAAATGCTTGGGTTTAGGTTGTGTATCCTGATTAAAAAAAATAAGTTTCTAGAGGAGGGGGGTACTGCACACCACACTACCTGTGCAGCTTGTCCCATACTTGTTGGAGGATAATTGTGTCTGAATACTAAACTTAATCCCTAAGGGAATATTTGTATTCTCCCTGTACAGGAAATGGATTGGACCAAAGAAGCAGAGAATTTGGAAAAGAAATAGTCGTATTGGAGATATACCTTCCAGGAGGAGCCGGTTAGTGCTAAGTCATGAAAAATGAGCCACCTTTGTAGCAACTACTGAATTATATATTATGTACTTTATTACCAGGTTTTTTATATTATGATGTCAAACATCTTTTGGAATAAAGTTCAGTTTTCATATCCAGTGTCACTTTTTAAGTAGTGAAATGTTAACTTTTTTTTGGTAGAGGTGGAGTAGATGATTCTGATTTGAAATTCATGATGATGAAGAACAATGTGATGAAGGTTATATGATGATAAGGATAGTCACAATGATGATGATGCTATAGACCACATTAATGAGATGACTGACAGTGATCGATGATGGGGATTACTGCAATGAAATGATGAGGACAATAATGATGAGCATCAGTGTGGTGAAACTATGGCTGCTTCTGCACCTGCTGTTGTTTGTGATGCTCATGTGCAACTTTTAACTTCAGCCACTAATGATGATGAATAGTAATGAGGAGGACAATGATAATGTTGATGATGATGTTGATGATGGTAATGATGATTATGATGATGATGATAATAATGATGTTGATGATGATGTTGATTGATGATAATGATGATTATAATGATATTGATGTTGATTATAATGAATATGATGTTGATTACGATCATTACGATGTTGATTATGATCATTACGATGTTGATTATAATGAATATGATGTTGATTATGATCATTACGATGTTGATTATAATGAATATGATGTTGATTATGATCATTATGATGTTGATTATAATGAATATGATGTTGATTATGATCATTACGATGTTGATTATAATGAATATGATGTTGATTATAATGAATATGATGTTGATTACAATGAATATGATGTTGATTATGATCATTATGATGTTGATTATAATGAATATGATGTTGATTATGATCATTACGATGTTGATTATAATGAATATGATGTTGATTATAATGAATATGATGTTGATTACAATGAATATGATGTTGATTATGATCATTATGATGTTGATTATAATGAATATGATGTTGATTATGATCATTACGATGTTGATTATAATGAATATGATGTTGATTATAATGAATATGATGTTGATTACAATGAATATGATGTTGATTACAATGAATATGATGTATATTACAATGAATATGATGTTGATTACAATGAATATGATAATGATTACAATGAATATGATGTTGATTATAATGAATATGATGTTAATTATAATGAATATGATGTTGATTTCAATGAATATAACATGATGATGTGCAGTGGCTTAGTGGTTAATGAGTCTTGATCATATGCCACAGATACAGGGTTTGATTCCCACCATGAGCCCTGCAGTGTGTCCTTGAGCAAGACACTTTACTTGCTCCAGTCCACTAAGCTGTAAAATGAGTGCCAGCATTGCCAGGGAGTTAACTTGTGATGGACTGGTGTCACATCCAGGGGTAATCATGTGCTCTCATCTGCTTTCGCCAAGGGGAAAGCACTGGTGGATTTAACTTTATAATGATGATGATGTTGAATATAATGAATATGATGAAGAACAATGATGAATAGTAGTCATCTGGGAGGAGTGGAGGATGTAGTTGGTATAAAACTTTGTTGTTTACCTTCTTGAAAAAATAGAATAATTAGTTAGCGAGTGAAATGCCTCCAGTCTTGATGTCTGCTGTTTAGGTGAGAACTTTCCAATAGCATTCTTAAGCTGTGTTTTGGACAGTAATTCAACCAATGTCTCACATGGAACAGTGCCTGTCAAGAAACAAACAGTTTTATTAAGTTACAAATATCCAGTGTACAAATTAGAGAAAACTGCTTAATACAATTAAAAACAAAGTGGTTTGGGCAGCACAGAACCTGATAATTACAATGTGAGCTAGTGCGGATTAAAAGGGTTAGGTGGAGGAGGAGTCATCTGGGAGGAGTGGAGAATGTAGTTGGTATAAAACTTTGTTGTTTACCTTGTTGAAAAAAACAAAAACAATTCCTGTGGGTGACGGCCATGGTGGCTTCCGTTTATTTTAGAAATAAACAGGGCAGATCTAGCCAAAGCTGGAGGTGTACACTCCACCCCCTCTACGAAAATCTATACCTCACCATGGTAGAAATACTCAATTGTCTGCTGCTTCGTTAGAGATACATCAGTTTCAGCTATCTTGAATTTAGGAATAGCATAGTGCACTCACCTGGTTTAAGCCACTTCCTTGGTGGTTCACTGCTCAGGTCTGCATGAGAGCATTTCTTGAAGTTCTCTTCATTGGTGACCATCATGGATGTTTTGGAAGTAGGCCTAGTAGTACTTGGTGCAGGACTGACCGTAGCATTCGCGCAAACAGTATGAGTAGTGACACTCTCCATTGGCATTGTACTAGCATTAATAACACTAGGCTCATCTGTAACTGTGTCAGATACGACAGATTCAGGTACAATCGATGGCGATTTTATTGTCGGAACAGATCCCGCTTGAGTTCCACTCTTTTTCTACCAGTACCACTTATTTCAAGCTGTTGTTGCAACCGAACAAAAGGTGGGTAACAATCCAGCGTGAAATGAGCCATAGACTGCAGACTTGTCATATTTAGTTCACAGGATACTTATATGGAGTACAAAAACCCTATCGTTTTTGGTGATGATATCATGCATATTAATGAGTGGGCGGGGCTAAATTTAAAATTCTTTAATTTGTAATAATTTAGCAACCGTTTGTCAGTTTTATGTGATACTTGCTATGCTACTGTTATACGACATTGTGCTCATGTCTACGTTATTTGCAGATCTCATATCATTAATATGCATTGTGGGCGGAGCCTGATGTGGAATTGCTATGAAATGCTTGTTCTCACAATATCTCATGAACCGTACACAACAGACATGTCATAATTAGTATACAGATTGTTTATATGTAGTACAACAACCCTATGGTTTTTGGTAATGATGTCATGCATATTAATGCCTATATGTAGTACAAGAACCATGCCATTCTTTGGTGATGATATCATGCATATTAGTTAGTGGGCGGGGCTAATTATAAGATTCTTGATACGTGATTATTGGCAGTCGTTTGACAGTTTTATGTAATACTTGCTATGCTACTGTTGTTAGGTATTGTGCACATGTCTACGTTGTTAGCAGGTCTCATATCATTAATATGCATAGTGGGCGGAGCTTGATGTGAAATTGGTACAAAATGCTTGTTCTTACAAGATTCTGTACATAAATCAATCTGATATTTGGCCAGAAATTAATGAAAAATTTAATCCATAGATAATATCTTTGCTAACTAATGATGCAGATCTTAAAACAAGTTTTTTTATCTGAAAAAATGAAAGAAATATTCAAATAGTCATATGTGACAAGAGAAAAGAAAGTTGGGCAAATTAAAATAAATTTATTGGTATTTTTAATTTACAAGTTACAGAAATTTTAGAGTTTCTCCATATAGGAAAAGCTAGCCGTAAATTTTTAACACCTATAATGTCACACAGAAATTAACATACATGTCAATTGTTTTAATTGTGATCTTAAACTTTAGGCTGTTTTCTTTTTATGGCAGTGTTGTACCTTTAAAGTGCTGTAATCTAAAATTGAAATACAATTTTGCCATTTTTTTCATTCATTTATTATAAAAAGGAAATCAATAAGAATTTTCTATTAAATGCATTAACAGAGAAACAGACTGTTTCCATTCTTAGTATCACTAAGAGAAGAAGGACACATAAGCTCTATTATACACCTGTAAAGGTTTAGGTGAAATTGTAAAGGTATTAGGTCTAAAGTGTTAAAAAAGAAACAAGTAAACTATTTTTATATAAATTGAGATCCAGACAAGTATGTATGACCCCAACATTGCGAATAGGAGCTACATAAAATTATACTGCACTTTCCCTCAAAGATAAAAAAAAAAAGCCACTAAGGTGCCATTCTATATCATTTCCCTTCCCCACCCCATTTTCCACCTTGACTCGGGCAAATCCAATGTGTGTGTTAGATATTCTTTTGCCTGTTATTATTGCTCTTAGCTAAAGATAACTTTCCATGTCATTAAAAACAATGAATTAATCACAGATAACACACATCTTTGAATTTATTACATAGAATCCCATTTAAACAAAGAAAGTACCAAAATTTACACCAAAATGTTTCAACAAAGATCCAAGATCCAATTACACTTTTGCCCAACAACATTATATGAGTATTTCTTTTCCATTTCATCACTCTCAAACACAATTACAAATAGCCTTCTATCAACTCATTTATATATGTAAAAAAACTATAAGATTGCCACAAACAGATATTGGAAACTTAGCTTGTTTAAACCTAAAGGTATTGATATCACCAACTTAAAGTCAAAACACCAGAGGTAAAAAAAAAAAATTGGTGTGAAATCAGGGAGTTTTTAACAACTCCCTGGTGAAATCAATTTGAATTTAAAATACTGTTTCACCAGTGCAATCGGTATTTAATACCACATTCCATGGACCATTAGCTTATTGTCCCGTGCACATACCAAAGCATAAACAGAAACCATTATTTGTTTCCACGAGGCAAAGATGTGCTCCTTCTCTTCTGATATATAGTGCGAGCATAAGGGCATGGGATCCATGGGCCCGCTTAATGGCTTCTGTGTCCAGGGGCAAAGCCCCAATGGGGATCAAGAGGAGAAAGCCCGAAAGCTCCAGAAATATTCTATATTTTAAGGCTAAATTGACCCCAAAATAACATCAAATGATGGTTCGGTTCCAAACAAAATCAGTTCTAAATGCACAGCAAACTATTGCAATATTCAGTATTTTGGGTTGAAAATCGATCTCTCGATATCGCACTATAACTCCCTGGTCATTGGACAATAACATTCCTGAAAACGTTCTCACTCCCTAGGAAGTCACTGCTCCCCTTTACTAGCAACTATATACAGGCACCGAGCTTTATTCACATAAATCCAACACATTTTTTAAGACCAAAACCCTCCTTGCAACACTGCCCTCTCCCCACAAATATGAAGAAATAATTAAAATTTGATCCAAATGTAAACATTGGCAGGAATAACCTCTGGCCAGCAACCATTGGGCCACATCAAAGTTGTAAATTTCCCACATAAACCTATTACACCTGCCAACTCCGTAATAATATTTCAGATAAAAACAGAAATATTTGATCTAGACCACCATCAACTCATGTGTCTGAATAGTTATATATACATTCATACATACTGCTATGAAATCACATTAACGCTCTAAAAAGGGGAGGCATTAGAACCACAAAAGCTTTTGGCTTTCTGGTTTGCAAAACTTATTGCACACAAAAGTGAAAAAGAAGAAAAAAACAATTGTCAATTGATCTTTTTGGACTGTCAAAACAATTCAAATGTTTTGGCAGTAAAAAAAACAACAAATACATAATGTATATAATGTTCATGCATATATGAATGCTGATATTTTAGGAAAGCACTGCTCTATGGCACAGTGGTGAAACCATTTAATTTCTTCCCCTGGAAACACATGTTTGTATCTTTTTTGCGAAACTTGTCATGGGTAAATATAATTTGTTACATAAAAAATACTTCTATAACATTCATACAAACTCATTGCATAAAAATAATTTCAACTATGCGCAATAGTCTTTGACAAATATCACATTTCAAAAATATGGAAAAAGTAACAGATTTTTCAATGTCATTAAAACTCATCATATAAACTGAAAAAAGGGGCAACAGATCTCAACTATGTTCATGAAAACACATTTGCATAGAAATCATTTTTGAAATAAAAAACCAAACAAATTGAAAAGCGTACATCAGAAAAACAAATTGTCGATTTCTCTTTTTACTGTAAACAATAACACAATTCAAGCATTTTTACAGTAAACAAAACAAAAGTTTTTTACATGTTTTTTCCAAAATTCCGGAGGTTGCGGCTGGCTGTATCCATTACTTTGATATACTACTTCCAAAAGACATCTTGATGGATCTTTAATTACTTGAACACAAAAAGAATCTAATGGGGCCCTACCGATTCCACGTACATTGCTACTAAAAAGTTCACATGGAGTGAAAAGCTTTCTCATCAAAAAGTCTTGCCATGGCAGGCTCGTTCTCTCCAAATGCATAACATTGCTTGGAAACATCCCAAGTTAGTGACAAACTTCCTGATTCCGTACTTAAATAATTGTTATAAACTTGTTGTAACAGTGTAATGGCAAGAGATGGTTTTTGTCCGTTTGTCCACTGGTCTCTTCTGTCGACCAGTTCCAGCTTCTCTTTGTTCTAACATATTAAGCTTGCTTTGAACAGTTGAAGTTTGCGAATGTGAAAGTTGTTCGGAATTCCGCGTATCTAGATATAGAATTTTCCTCTCTAGCTTTTCGATGTAAAGCTTTTGGGCTTCATTAACAAACGGGTTAAACTGTTGGAGAAGAACAAGAATCTCTATTAAAAAGTGAATAAGACAATGAAATTGCAATAAGCATAAAAAACCAAAAAACCCAACAACAACATATGTTTTGCTCAATATTTTGTACAAAACCAACGTATTTTTGCTACCAAAATTACTAAGCGCGACTATTGGCAATTTGCCCATAATTTCAAACTTTTATCGCGGATGTAATCAAGATGCGAGTCCTTCAATTTCAAAGTTTCCCCGATTGGGCGGCGGGCTCCACACAAGTGCTGAGCCTGACACTTTTTCGTTTTTCATTTTATTGTACAAAATTAAAATTTGTAAATTTATTTGCTTCAAATTTTCCTTTTCTTCAAAATGTTTTGGTTTCTTTTCTCCAACTTAATACCTCAAGTAATAACAGGTTTTCATAAAAGAATATAGAAAAAACTTTAAAAAAAGCAGATTAATTCCTGAAAACAGATGTTTGGCAATGCACATACTGTATGAAACCATAATTATTTTTTGCTAAGGAACTGAAGAATATCTGATTGAGTTGTGTGCATCCAGTTACAAATTTTGAGCTGAGCGATTTCCTTTAATCATCATAGATTTATGCTTACCTCTGGAGAGCCATACATGCTGTCAATGCCTCTCCAAGAGACAGGGTTTTAAAGCGTATCGAAAAAGGATGGGCTGAGGTCCCCAGTTTCTGGCAACGTCTCTAATGGTGGTGGTGTGGGAAGGCTAGATAACGGTTCCTGTTGAAGAGGGAAAAGGGGCTCCAGAAATAATGATGGTGGAGGTGAAAGGTCCTCAGCTGCTATCTGTAAGGGAGGGGGGAGGGGGGGAATTGAAATCATTTTTTTTATAAAACGGGTAAGTTCATCTCTTGAATAACAATTTTGAGATATATAGCTTGAAGTATATACATTTCTTAAGAACTATTGACATATGCAACAACTTTTGATAGTACTTTGAAGAATTGATATACTCTGTAAGTAGGCCTTATGTTCTTTCACACACATGGGAATTTACCACATGTCACTAGTTACAAGTTTTTTTACAAAATGGATTTTTACCTCTACAATTTCTTGTTGCAGAGGTTCAGCAAAGGTGAGTTCAGAACTTTGTGAGGATGATGTCATAATTCCTGGTGGTAGCACTTGGAGCCCTTGTTGAGATGTGTTTGTCTACAGAGGAAATAAAGTAATACGTAATAAGTATACATATAAGAGATTGCAAATAAGAGCTAAATTGTTTACATCTGTGTGGGTATGAAAAATGAAAGTATAACCGTTTTATCACCTTCAAAATGGTGGATGTTATTGCTTGCACAATTGGTACTGGATGCTGCGTAGCTGGGGACAAAGCTACTGGCACAGTTGTTAGCGTCATCTCAGGTGGCAGTGTAGATGTAGAACTGGGCTACAAAAATAATAAGAATGAAAGCAGTGATCAAAAACACTTTAAACATGGCTATTGACCTTTTATGAAATAATCAATAAACAAAACTTGGTTTTAAGATGTGTAAAACATTACCTGTGTTATTTCTGTTGTTGTTGTTTGCACAGGATGTTCCACCACAGGGGCCACTGGGGTTACATGTACTTGTACAGGTGACAGCGATGCCTCATCTTGTAAAACATTTGTATTGTTGACCTGAGAAATAATTAAACGAATGTAATTAGTTTTATTTGAAATTTCGTTTTATATGCATTGTATTATTTGTATGCTGAAATACTTTTTCATTGCCTATAATCATATACTAACCTATTCTTGTAGTTGAGTTAGTGCCTGCAAACCAAGTGTGAGAATTGTTTTCTTTGCTGCTTCAGCCCAAACTTTTTCAGTCTTCGATGGTGACATATCAAGTTGTAGAGAGGCCAAATCTTTCACTGCCAATTCTGTTACGGCACTTGACAATTTAATCGTCGTTGCCTTCTGTGAAATAAAAATAATAAAAAGGTTAATTCTTTAGCACGATAGACATAAGATTTGAAACAATCTTTCACTGTCGATTATGTATACAATGATATTGGAAACAAACTTTCATTTTGAACCATGTATTAAATATTTAAAATGAAATCTATTAAAGATGAATTACCTCCTTAGTTACTTTCTTGGTTCGTTTGTTGTACATGTATCTTTCGATTTTTTGGCACTCTCTAAAAGAAAAGAAAAAAGAAATTCGTGTAATTTTTGAAAAATAGTAATTCCTAAATGATACATATTGCATTTGCGTATTATATCACTTTTTCATATAGCTAGATTAGACTTTACCTTGGCAACTGCTGTCTTTGTTTCTTTTCTGGTTGTCTTTGCCTAAAGTTTCAGCTGTCTGCCCTTGAACCTGCTTCATTTTCTTTGTTGTTCCTGTCATCATGTACATGTCTGCATGTACGACCTAAAAAAAAAAAAGATGCTAAGTTAACCTTTTAAAAATGAACTAAAACAAAATACATTTTAAGAATCCGCATATTAATCTAAATTTATTTGGATAATTACCTCTTTTATTCTTTTCTTCTTAAGATGCTGTCCATTCGAGTAGTCCAAAGGACCTTTCAGAACTGTTCTTGGCAAAAAAATATATATATATGTAAATATAATATATCCCAAGATAAAATCGAGTCTGAAAAACCTGATGCTGGCCTTTCTTGAAGATAATGGTAGGAACAACTTTCTAAAGGTGCCTTATATATGTTCTACATTTTGTTACAGACACTCGATTTTTCCAAATTGTCTCAATACCCTCAACGAGATGATCCAGATTTTGAGGCTTCCATATTTTGCGAAGAAAATGTTTCAGTTCATTCCATAAACACTCAATTGGGTTTAAACCTGGAGATTCTGCTGAGGTTTCCCATTAATTAATTCCATTTGTTTGCAAGAAGTCCATTGCCAAGCTGCCAAGCGGCTTTTGTGCTTGGGATCGTTATCACAACAAAAGCGATAGTTGCCTTGGAAACGTAACTTTTATAAAAGGTAACAAAGATTTTGACAGTATCCCACTCACGTAAAAATCCGACGCTATCATTCCTTTAAAAATATAATTTTACAAAGATATGCTACAACACTACTTAAATGGTAAAAAGCAGACTTAGCTGGGAGTGGGGGTGGAAGGGGAAGGAAGGGGAGTGCACAAAGATATGCCACAATACTAATTCAATGGTAAAAAGCTGACTTAGTTGGGGGCACCATGTAGGTCACTGCAACATTGAGGGGGATGTACCCCTACTACAGCAGTCCATTGTTATCCCAACAGTGTATAGCACCACAAAATGTATTTGGACTAAATAGACCTATTAGATAGGACACAGGTTCGTGGGGGAGCGGGAAGCGGTATACAAGAACAAGTTTCGAAAGGGGGAGTGTAGCACTAATGGAAATCATTGGGGGGAGGGGTAGGAATTTCCCCTACCCGTATTGATGAAAGTTTATACATTTGGAAGGGAGATAGTCCTAGGGTCGTAATTCTCCTTCACAAAGTGGAGGAGGGGCGGGGAGATATAAGGCCATAATTTTCCTCTACAATGTGTCGGAGGATAATGTGTTTCAAAACCGGAGGTATTTTTAAAAAGTTCTAGAGACATGTCCCCCTCCCCTTGCCCATCCTTCCCCCGGATAAAATAACCCTGACCTGAAAGACCATACCCAATTGGAGAAAACAGTCCTCGGGAAACGCTTTCCCGGGGTTTCGTCATTTTGGACTAAACCCATTATAATTAGGCTTAACTTCTTTGATCAATTCCACTTTAATTTGGTGTACCAATCATATGTATGCCACCTTCAATCCCCGGATTCTTTGAACGATTCTACTTTAATTTGGTGTACCAACTATATGTGTGCCACCTTCAATCCCCGGATTCTATCTCTTGACTGCATGATATTTTCAGTCAAACATGATATTTTGAAAAAAATCTATATCTGAACGGCGTACTAGTATAATATATAGAATGTAAATGAATAATATAAACCACCTTTGTTTGTACCATTTCTGCAAAATCATACTTTATACAGTAGTATGTACAATTTTCAGAGGACTGAATGGAGTTACACTGCGTTTTTCCAACGACATATGAAGCCATTGATAAGGGAAATTTGATCCTAATTATTTGTGGTTTTCAGAATGTAGAAAATAAAGAGGAAAAGTCTGACCCGACCTGTTTATTTATCAGGTCGGGTCTAACAGTTGAACACTTTAAGGAGCAGAACAGCTAACATTTACGCCGATTGCCGGGAAAGTGTTATAAATATGGTACTTAAAAGATTCCGTAGAATACAAAATATGACAAATGGTCTACCATTTAATTCAATATATATATATATATATATATATATATATATATATATATATATATATATATATATATATATATATATATATATATATATATATATATATATATATAAATATATATATATATATATATATATATATTTATATATATATATATATATTTATATATATATATATATATATATATATATATATATATATATATATTTATATATATATATATATATATATATTTATATATATATATATATATATATATATATATATATATATATATATATATATATATATATATATATATATATATATATATATATATATATATATATATATATATATATATATATATATATATATATATATATAATATATATATATATATATATATATATATATATATATATATATATATATATATATATATATATATATATATATATATATATATATATAAATATATATATATATATATATATATATATATATATATATATATATATATATATATATATATATATATATATATATATATATATATATATATATATATATATATATATATATATATATATATATATATATATATATATATATATATATATATATATATATATATATATATATATATATATATATATATATATATATATATATATATATATATATATATATATATATATATATATATATATATATATATATATATATATATATATATATATATATATATATATATATATATATATATATATATATATATATATATATATATATAT
>JAIGNY010002115.1:497500-527500 GCA_020152595.1 Chiridota heheva
GAAAAGTTGGAGGAATAGTCTGGAAGCCTGCTACTGAGGGTGATGTCTTGGATGACGGCAGCAGCAGCTGTCTTGTCGCCTTCCTTGGAGCCATCAGTAAAGATGGAGGTGTAGTTTGAGAGTTGGTCTTTAATTTGGTTGTGGAGATTGATGAAAAGGTTAGGACGGGCTTGGTGATGAGTGGAGAGGCCCAAGTGGATAGAAGGGAAGGGTGGCCCAAGGAGGAAAAGTGGGCCAAGAGAAGGTGCCAAGAGTGGTAGGGTTGATGCCGAAATGGTCTGATTTAATGCGTAAGCTAAAGGGAGGGGATAGTGTTTTAGTCCTATCAAAGAGGGTGGGGAAATTGTGGTACATAATGAGGTTGTAAACAGGGTTCTAAGTCATGTTGGTGAGGACTCTAAAAGCATAGAAGAGGCTAAGTTTTTTAAACCTTAGCAGAAAGGGGGAGAGGATGCTTCCCTGGGGATGCTCTCTTTTTGGTGGTAGGGGTTGAAGAGAGTGTGGCCAATACGACTTGGAACTGCCTGGGTGAGAGGAAGTTTTGAATAAAGATGGGGGAGGTGACCCCGAGGCGGATAATGCCGTATTTACTAGTATCGAAAGCTTTCTCGAGGTCGAACAAGATGGCAATGAGGTATTCCTTTTTTGCAAAAGATATACCGAATAGCGGTGTTGAGCGTTATCAACTGGTCTAGGGTATTGCGACGTTTCCGGAAGCCGCTTTGGTGAGGAGAGAGGATTCTGTTGGTCTTAAGGAACCAGTTTAGTCTTTGGTTAATGATCCTTTCCATAATTTTACAGAGACAGCAGGTGAGGGCAATGTGGTGGTAGCTGGAGGGGTCGGTACTGTCATTCCCTGGTTTGGGGATGGGGTTGACAATAGCTGTCCTCCAGATAGGGGAAAGGAGTGTGAGGACCAAATGTGGTTGAGGATGGTAAGTAGGGTAGTGGTGGCCTTGCTGTGAAGGTGTTTCAGGAACTGGTAGTGGATGTTAATTGGGTCCTTGGATGTGCAGCCGGCGTCATGGATGGCTTGGTTTAATTTAGAAAAGGTGAGAGGGGTGTTGTAGCTCTCGGAGTTGTCGGAGGGAAAGGTGATACTCCGGGTTTCATCGCGGGCTTTTTTGGTTTTTGAAAGCATTGGGGCATGTTGGGTAGTTGGCCGAGGACGAGATGTTTAAAAGTCTTATTGTGAATCTTCTTACAGTATACAGGTATAGAAGTTTATTGACGGAGGCGGACAATGGAATTTCGATTTTAGCGAGGTAACTCACGTTTTGGGGCCTAATGCTTAGGTTTTCTCCACAACATGGAGCATTGGAAGATATTGAGATAATTAGCGCGTTTACTCACGCTAGCCTGCGATAAGGTTCAGCTATTCATCACCTGAGGTAACCGCACACGGTAAGCGCGTGCCGTAGTTCTAACCTGTACTGTACATGCCAGGAGAGTTTTAAATATTAATTAATGACTTTTGGATAAGGGGACGGTGGTGATACCATTTTAGGTACTGTATATGCAGTTCCTTTTAAAACGTTGATTTTGCATTCAGATATGTGGATTATGAATATCGTGGTAAAACGTTAGACTTCATCATGCCTGAAAATCGGGGGAGGAAGGGGGGGGGAGAGGGGGCACGACCTCTATTTTATTATGCGCTGATAGTGAAATTGTTTTCTGACGACATGCACGCTTGGAAAAAACTTAATGGCGTATATGTGGTAATTTGGTAATGGCTTACGGCTGTTCCGATATTACCTGATTATCCCATTTGACAGTTGGGTATGGTAACACATCATTTCAATGGGCTTGGGTGTATTGTAGGCTTTCCATGCTAATAGACAACGTAATAATAACCTTTAAATAATGTTTTAAAAATGGAATATAACGTTATCATAGCATTGTGTGTCAGCTGACAAAAGGTTTAATATTTCCATGTGAATTAATGTGGGGCAATGCTGAACATTCCCCAGACATGTGAGGGAGGAAGGGGATGGGGGGAGGGGGTGGGCCGAATGGTTGCATATCTATATTTTTGTTATAATTAAGCAGTTAAGTGGTGGAATTAAACAAATCATTCCCTAAGATATAAAAAACAAAGATGATGTCATTGACAAACCATATCAATGATATTACCAAGATACCCTCTTGAGTAATAGCTGAAATTGAAAAGGTGTTTCGCCATATCAGTTCGATTAATTCTCCTCTTATGGAGAAAATTATTTTCCCCGAAGAGGGGAAAATCACATACGTCATTTTGAAGATTACCCATGATGCCTCTAATGAAACAGCGTAACGCTATGGCACATACATTGTATGGGTTCTAGAAATTTTATAAGCAAGTAGGTCAATTTCATTTTTAAAGTTTATACAAATCTACAAATTATCCAGTTCCCAAATGGACATCCACCACGCCGTTTAAGAGATTTTTACTGACAAACGTACAAATTCTGGCCTGTTCATACTGGGAATTATCAAAGTAACGCAGACACTATCCAGTGCCAAACAAGAAAGAGAATGTCCATTGCATAAACAGGTATGCACACAAGGCAGCCTGATCACTTCGCACATACAATGACCGCATATAGGCTAATTAAAAACCGTAGGTCAAAACACTTGTAAATGGAAATCCGGAAGTTACATAATTTACATAGGTTTTCCCTCTTCGGGGAAAATAATTTTTCTCCTGAAGAGAGGAATCTACCATACTGTATATATGTAAGTTACTCTCTTAAAAGCGATCAAGAACAAATCGCAACTTCTTCATTTAAAAAGTCACAAATCAATGTGGAGCAATGCCGAACATTTTCCCCAGACATAGGGAGGGGATGGGGGCGAATGGCTGCATATTTATATTTTTTGATATGATTAAGCAGTTAAGTGGTGGAATAAAATAAACATTCCCTAAGATATAAAAAACAAAGATGATGTCAAACCAAATCAATGATATTACCCAAATACCTTGTTGAGTAACAGCTGAAATTTAAATAGGTGTTCGGGATTGCCTGACTTTCCCCTATATAGGTAAGATACTCCATTAAAAGCGGTCAAGTACAAATCGCAACATCATCATTTATAAATTCTCAAGTTTACGAGGAAAGTATGAATAAAAGAAAAAGATTGATGTTTGATCCGATCATAGTTTAACAAGTACCTGATTACATGCTGCCCACCGTGCTTACGAAATATTTTTTCATTTCTATATGCATGAGAACTTGGAAATTGGCATTATGTTGCGAGATTGCTTAGCTAAGCTCCAGAGGCGTAAGAAGCCGGATTTATGGGGAGGGGTGGCGGATGGGACTGCTCCAGAGCGGATTTCACATTCGTGGTTGCATGCTTTCTGCCCGATTGTAAGGTGAAATTATTAACATAAAATTGAAAAATGTGTTAAAATGATTGGACATTTTGGTAACAATTGACCAACATTCTCTGGAAAACTGGCCAAAATTCCCGAAAATAGGCCAACATTTCCCGAAAACTGGCCAAAATTTGCCGAAGATATAAGAGGATTACCCGCTAAGCAGCAACTTTTGAAGGAAACTTAATTTACCAGTGCAATGCTTCCACTTGTCACCGGATTTTTTTTTTTTTAATGCCACCTCCACCCCTCTCAGAGATGACCCTTCTTACGCCCCTGCAGGTACTTCGTATGTGTTTTGTAAATTTGAATTTAATGAACACGCAAGTACCAAAATGGTATTTGCTTTCTTAATCCCCGGTTTGGACGTAAATGCAATACAATGTCGTTTTAAACTCTAGACTGACAAAAAGCGTAACGTAATAAGGTATTAATTTTTACATGTTCCATTATTTGTAGAATATCACTTCGAAACTATCTTCTTTTTATTTTGATGGAGGAAGGGAGGGGGGGGTGTAAGTAAGAAAAAACGAAAAGATCAATTACTGAATTATGGCGTAACTAAGGAATGGGGCTGGCACCCCGACCAGGGTCCTTTAAGTGGTCCGTGAAAAAATATCTGATGCTTTCATTGACCATAATTTAAAGGAATATTCCCATATTTTTTCGTAACCTTTCATAGGAGAGAGAGAAAAAAAAAGTAGAAACAATTTAGTACAATAAAGCATGTTCAGTGTTATTCCTACCAGGAGATATTCAAATTTTAAGGTTCACAAAAAATGGCAATAAACGAAGAGGAAAAGGCTCAGTATGACATCACAACAAAACATACTTCCATAGTATAAGCACAACGATTTTGACAATGCCATTTCAGTCATCAATGTCATTTCAGTCATCAACTCTAAATTAAAAAATGTTGCTGATTGGTTTAAGGTTAAATACTTATCTTGAAATATAAGCAAAACTCATTTTAAGAGTTTTTCATTCCCATAATAAAATTATTAATAACATTGACATATCTATTGTCCCCCCACCCCCTTCCCCTCGGCGCTCGAAGTAAAGTTAGGCCCCTGATTATATATTGTCAACTTGCAAATGACAAAGAACTAGTAACTGAGTATTTGGAGATATATAAACATCTGTCTGTATGTATGTATGTAGTTTTCTGGTCGTGTATGGTTGGCCATGCGGGTCATAACGTCTTCTAATGTTACGCCGAAGAAAAATCCATTCTTACGTCGTAACAATTACATTTTATACATCTAAAACTTCTCACTGATTGGTTATCTTACTTGCACCGTAAAATAAAACCGCTTGTTTCTTGCGCCGTAAAGAAAGACACCATTTCAAATGTATAAAAATACTCATTGGTTGATTAATTGCTTAAGACTGAAACCGCAATTATTTCCTACGTTTAAAAGTGCTTCTTGATTTGTTGTTTTCATTGCGGCGTAGGAATTACCCATTTTTTGTATGGCAAAATTTCTTTATGACGTTATGACACGTTATTCATCACATTACCGGACTTCATTATTACCTCTCCCCTACAATGTTTTTGTCACATGTCACCTTACCTCATAAAATCACAAAATATCTTGAACACTCTTACTGCCCTTATATCCAGTGGCGGCGCTACGGGGAGAGAGATTACACCCTCCCCACGAGATCGCTTTCCCCTTCCCATAGAAAATTTTGTAAAGTGACATACTTGTCCAATTGATAGATTCCCCCTTCCCCTTCATGAGACAAATTTATCCCTCGCTTGCCCCCATGACCAAAATCCTGGTGCTGCCACTGCTGATATTGAATGTCACCCACATTATTTCTGATAGTGATAATAAGAAGTGGCATTTCACGCAATTTTATAGTACTATATTCTAAAGATTTATTGCATACATGTTCGTTTATGATTTCTTCTGCTTTTTATCTTAAAATGCAGGTTAAAAAATATAAATATTTAGGACATTTTAAATATGGTATGTGCTATTTCATAAATGAAGGAAAACGTATGCAGGCGTGAAACTATACTGCATGACTTATTTTTATGACTTGCACGATAGAGGCAAATCGTAATTAATTTGTAAATAATCAATTGGATCATCGTTACATAGATATGTCATAAATTCAAAAATCAAAGAGAAATTTCAGCTCTATATCCAGATATCACGAGGTATCAAAAGGTTATCATGTATGTTTTAAACGATATTTGACATTGTTTTTGTTTCCAATTTATTGATTTATATGACATAATCATTTATTTCAATAAGGGATTTCTCTGGATGTGTGTGAATAACATCTTTTCTCATCATTTTCATAAATGCTCTGGGTGATTTTTGGTGTAAAGCTTCGCCACCACGTCAAAGTAAACACCCAATGGCGAAGTTTGATTTTTTGAAGTGGATAAATCTAAGTCGGTAAAAGCATTTACATACTGACAACCTGACAACAGCCGACTGACATCACTTTAAGCTCTGTCAATTCAAATTCCCGTTGCCAGGTTGCTTTGCCTTTAAATTTGATTACTGCTGGTACAGCTTTGATGAAGTTGTCTATGTATTTGGTATATTTTGTTGCTGTCATTCGTTCCTTCCAGAATGATTTTCTGCTATCGACGAGTTCGTCCTTGGTCTTTGGTTTGACAAATCGCCGAAGGAACTTCTTAAGCTCGTGCCACACCTTCTCGATGGGATTTAGATCTAGGAATTCTGCAGGTGTCCTCCACCAGTTGATGCCGTGGGTTTCCATTAAGGCTTTTGCAAATCTGCTTGTTTGTTTTGGATCTTTGTCTTGCACAAATCTGCAACCTTCCGGAAAACGCGCACGAGCAAACAGCACCATGCTTTCTTCCAGAATCTGTACATACAGACATAGAACTCCTTCCACACAATGCCCTCGACGATGTAAACATCTGTTGCACCTTTTTAGAGATCCCAGCCCAAATATGTACTTTCAAAGGGTGTTTGGATTTTCCTTTGTAGTGTGGTTTCTCTGTCTTTCAACGAAACATAATCCTTGCGTGATTGTCTATTGCTACCGAACATTTGTCTGTGAAGACGACACCTTCGAAGATTTTGTCGGCGCAGACGCACTTTAGAGCGAAGTCAAGGCGGTCTATTTTATCGTTGGTCCGGATTAGCTGGTTCCATTGCATTGCAGTAAAACTGATATTTTCTGCAATTCGATAAATTTATAAATTGTATGGCTATGTAAATTCGAAGAAAGCAAAATATGGTTAATCCAAAGTATTCACACAATTTTGTAAAAATAAAGACATCTATAAGACATTTATGGACAGTAATAAAGGTATTGAAAGTCTTGTTATTCACACGAAAGCCCGTTGTAATTATGATGCTGATACATGGTCGGAATGTAAGGTCATGAGAAATAGTAGTTTATTCTATAAGAGAAGTCAAAACAAAATATGTGCAAAATACCATTTCGGAAAATGCACAAAATCTAGGTATATTCTGGCAGCCTGGAAAGTTATGGAAAAGATTTCAACAAAGGCAGAAAATGAAATCCCCTTTTCAATTGTTAAGGATGTCAGTGAAGAGATTACTGATCCACTTAATATGGCTAATGAGTTCAATGATTATTTTGTCAGTTTGTTTCTATTGGAGAAACCCTTGTGTCAAAAACGTGATCAGAGAATGATGATAGTTTTATAAATCTTCGCTGTATGAACGCGGCCATAATGTCGTATGATAGCAAGTTTGGCTTAGATAGACCCAATTCTGTACTGCCTTATTCATAACATTGCCCACACTGATGGGACGTGCAACGCAGCCCGAATTACCAAAATGTAACAATGATTAGGAAAGCATCCAGGATTTCTCAAGGGAGCGGAGTGCTTGAAATCATTCCCAAGCCAAGCTACCCTCGACGACCCCCTGTCCTTATATCATAAGATCACTGGAGTGATCGATTTTGATAGCGCCCACTACAATTGTCTCATTTTCGACCTGGCTCAAAGTATTCGATATATATTACAAATGGACACGTCTATTCCATTGCATTACGTAAGTCTGTTTCTGAAAGGGTACGAAACACATTAAGCTAAAAGGCTTCCAAAAAAAAAAACTTTGTTGTATTGCATAGTAATTCTAATATTTTCTTGCCATTTGATAAATTTATAATTTGTATGGCTATCGAAATTCAAAGAAAGCTGAAAAAGATTTATTCAAAGTAATCTGACAACTTTGGAAAAATAAGGACATCGATAAAAGATTTATGGCCAGCAATGAGGGTATTGAAAGTTTTTATTCACAAGAACGTTTATTGAAATTATGATGCTGATACATTGGTGGAATGTAAGGTCATGAGAAACAAAGTACTTCATTCTAAAAGAGAAGTCAAAACAAAAAAGTACAAAACACCATTTCGGAAAATGCTCAGGTATGTTCTGGCAGTCTGGAAAGTTATGAAAAAGATTTCACCAAAGGCAAAAAAAGAAATCTCTTTTTCAATTGTTAAGGATATCAGTGAACAGATTACTGATCCACTTAATGAGGCTAATAAGTTCAATCATTATTTTATCACTTTGTTTCTATTGGTGAGGCCCTTGTGTCAAAAACGTGATCAGAGAATGAATATAGACTCGCTGTATGAACGCAGCCATAATGTCGTATAATAGCAAGTTTGGCTTAGAAAGACCCAATTCTGTACTGCCTTGCTCATAACATGGCCCACACTGATGGGACGTGCAACGCCACCCAGATTATCAAAATGTAACAATAATCGGGGGAGGATCCATAATTTTTCGAGGGAAGGGGAATGGGGTGCTTGAAATTAGCCCTAAGGTCAAGCTACCTTAGACGACCCCCTGCCACCATATCATAACATCACCGGAGTGATCGATTTTGATCGCGTCTACTACGATTGTCTCATTTTCGATCTGGCTCAAAGTATTTGAGATATATTACAAATGGACACGCCCATTCCATTGCATTACGTATGTCTGTTTCTGAAAGGGTACGAAACACATTAAGCTGAAAGACATCGAGAGGAAGGCTATGTTCTATTGCATAGCAGTACTACTCTTATTTTCTGGCATTTGATAATTTTGATAAATTGATCATTTGTATGGCTATCGAAATGCGAAGAAAGCTGAAAAAGATTTATCTAAAGTAATCTGACAAGTTTGGAAAAATATGGACATCTATAAGATATTTGTGGTCAGTAATGAGGGTATTGAAAGTTGTTATTCACGAGAACGTTTATTGTAATTATAATGCTGATACATTGTGGAATGTAAGGTCATGAGAAACAAAGTAGCTTATTCTATAAGAGAAGTCAAAACAGAATATGTGCAAAATACCATTTCGGAAAACGCCCAGGTATGTTCTGGCAGTCTGGAAAGTTATGAAAAAGATTTCACCAAAGGCAGAAAATGAAATCCTTTTTTCAATTGTTAAGGATATCAGTGAAGAGATTACTGATCCACTTAATGTGGCTAATAAGCTCAATCATTATTTTGTCAGTTTGTTTCTATTGGTGAAACCCTTGTGTAAAAAACGTGATCAGAGAATGATGATAGTTTTATAAATCTTCGCTGTATAAACGCGGCCATAATGTCGTATAATAGCAAGTATGGCTTAAATAGACCCAATTCTGTACTGCCTTATTCATAACATGGCCCACACTGATGATGGGACGTGCAACGCAGCCCGAATTACCAAAATGTAACAATAATCAAAGGAGGATCCAGGATTTGTAAAGGGGCGAGGTGCTTGGAATTAGTCCCAAGGCCAAGCTATTCTGAACGACCCCTTGCTCCCATATCATAAGATTACTGGAGTGATCGATTTTGATCGCGTCCACGTGACTAAGATTGCCTAATTTTCAATCTGGTTCAAACTCTTCGATATATATTACAAATGGACACGCACATTCCATTGCATTACGTAAGTTTGTTTTTGAAAGGGTACGAAACACATTAAGCTGAAAGACATCGAGAGAAAGGCTTTGTTCTATTGCATAGTAGTAATTCTCTTATTTTCTGCCATTTGATGAATTTATCATTTGTATGGCTATCGAAATTCAAAGAAAGCTGAAAAGATTTTTAAAGTAATTACACAACTTTGGAAAAATAAGGACATCTATAAGACATTTATGGCCAGTAATGAAGGTATTGAAAGTCTTGTTAATCACCTGATCACAAGAGAGTCCATTGTAATTATCATGCTGATACATGAGCGGAATGTAAGGTCATGAGAAACAAAGTATTTTATTCTATAAGAGAAGTCAAAACAAAATATATGCAAAATACCATTTCAGAAAATGCCCAGGTATGTTCTGGCAGTCTGGAAAGTTATGAGGAAAAAAAATTCACCAAAGGCAGAAAATGAAATCCCTTTTTCAATTGTTAAGAATACCAGTGAATAGATTACTGATTCACTTAATGTTGCTAATAAGTTCAATCATTAGTTTGTTTTTATGGTGAAACTTTGTTTCAAAAACGTATCAGAGAATGATGATGAAACCCATAATGTTATAAAAATGCTTAGAAAGACCCAATTCTGTACAATAATCACTGATGGGGGAGGATACCAAATTTTAGAGGAGGATCCAGGATTTTTCAAAGGGCGGAGTGCTTGAAATTAGTCCCAAGGCCAAACTACCGTGGACGACTCCCTGCCACCATATCATAACATCACCGGAGTGATCGATTTTGATCGCGTCATCTACGATTGTCTCATTTTCGATCTGGCTCAAAGTATTTGAGATATATTACAAATGGACACGCCCATTCCATTGCATTACGTATGTCTGTTTCTGAAAGTGTACGAAACACATTAAGCTGAAAGACATCGAGAGAAAGGCTATGTTCTATTGCATAGCAGTACTACTCTTATTTTCTGGCATTTGATAATTTTGATGAATTGTTCATTTGTATGGCTATCGAAATTCGAAGAAAGCTGAAAAAGATTTATCTAAAGTAATCTGACAACTTTGGAAAAATATGGACATCTATAAGATATTTGTGGTCAGTAATGAGGGTATTGAAAGTTGTTATTTACAACAACGTTTATTGTAATTATAATGCTGATACATTGGTGGAATGTAAGGTCATGAGAAACAAAGTAGCTTATTCTATAAGAGAAGTCAAAACAAAATATGTGCAAAATACCATTTCGGAAAATGCACAAAATCTAGGTATGTTCTGGCAGTCTGGAAAGTTACGAAAAAGGTTTCAACAAAGGCAGAAAATGAAATCCCCATTTCAATTGTTAAGGATGTCAGTGAAGAGATTACTGATCCACTTAATGTGGCTAATGATTTCAATGATCATTTTGTCAGTGTGTTTTTATTGGAGAAAGCATTGTGTCAAAAAAGTGTTCAGAAAATGATGATAGTTCTTTTGAATCCTCGCTGTACAGCTGTATGAACGCAGCCATAATGTCGTATAATAGCAAGTTTGGCTTAGAAAGATCCATTTTGTACTGCCCCATTAATAATATGGCCTACACTGATGAGACGTGCAACGCCGCCCGGATTACTAAAATGGAACAATAATTAAAAATGGATCCAGGATTTCTCAAGGGAGCGGAGTGCTTGAAATCATTCCCAAGGCCAAGCTACCCTAGACGACTTCCCTGTCCTTATATCATAAAATCACCAGAGTGATCGATTTTGATAGCGTCCACTACGATTGTCTCATTTTCGACCTGGCTCAAACTATTCGATATATATTACAAATGGACAGTCTATTCCATTGCATTACGTAAGTCTGTTTCTGAAAGGGTACGAAACACATTAAGCTGAAAGATTGTAAAAAAAAAGCTTTGTTCTATTGCATAGCAGTAATTCTAATATTTTTTTGCCATTTGATAAATTTATAATTTGTATGGCTATCGAAATTCGTAAGAAAGCTGAAAAAGATTTATTCAAAGTAATCTGACAACTTTGGAAAAATAAGGACATCGATAAAAGATTTATGACCAGCAATGAGGGTATTGAAAGTTTTTATTCACAAGAACGTTTATTGAAATTATGATGCTGATACATTGACGGAATGTAAGGTCATGAGAAACAAAGTACTTTATTCTAAAAGAGAGGTCAAAACAAAATAAGTACAAAATACCATTTCGGAAAATGCTCAGGTATGTTCTGGCAGTCTGGAAAGTTATGAAAAAGATTTCACCAAAGGCAAAAAAGGAAATCTTTTTTTCAATTGTTAAGGATATCAGTGAAGAAATTACTGATCCACTTAATGAGGCTAATAAGTTCAATCATTATTTTATCAGTTTGTTTCTATTAGTAAGGCCCTTGTGTCAAAAACGTGATCAGAGCATGACAATAGACTCGCTGTATGAACGCAGCCATAATGTCGTATGATAGCAAGTTTGGCTTAGAAAGACCCAATTCTGTACTGCCTTGCTCATAACACGGCCCACACTGATGGGACGTGCAACGCCACCCAGTTTATCAAAATGTAACAATAATCGGGGGAGGATCCATAATTTTTTAAAGGAAGGGGGAAGGGGGTGCTTGAAATTATCCCCAAGGTCAAGCTACCCTGGACGACCCCCTGCCCCCATATCATAACATCACCGGAGTGATCGATTTTGATCGCGTCATCTACGATTGTCTCATTTTCGACCTGGCTCAAAGTATTTGAGATACATTACAAATGGACACGTCTATTCCATTGCATTACGTAAGCATGTTTCTGAAAGTGTACGAAACACATTAAGCTGAAAGACATCGAGAGAAAGGCTATGTTCTATTGCATAGCAGTACTACTCTTATTTTCTGGCATTTGATAATTTTGATAAATTGATTATTTGTATGGCTATCGAAATTCTAAGAAAGCTGAAAAAGATTTATCTAAAGTAATTTGACAACTTTGGAAAGAATAATGACATCGATAAAAGATTTATGGCCAGCAATGAGGGTATTAAAAGTTGTTATTCACGAGAACGTTTATTGTAATTATAATGCTGATACATTGGTGGAATGTAAGGTCATGAGAAACAAAGTAGCTTATTCTATAAGAGAAGTCAAAACAGAATATGTGCAAAATACCATTTCGGAAAACGCCCAGGTATGTTCTGGCAGTCTGGAAAGTTATGAAAAAGATTTCCTTAAAGGCAGAAAATGAAATCCTTTTTTCAATTGTTAAGGATATCAGTGAAGAGATTACTGATCCACTTAATGTGGCTAATAAGCTCAATCATTATTGTATCAGTTTGTTTCTATTGGTGAAACCCTTGTGTCAAAAACGTGATCAGAGAATGATGATAGTTTTATAAATCTTCGCTGTATGAACGCAGCCATAATGTCGTATGATAGCAAGTTTGGCTTAGATAGACCCAATTCTGTACTGCCTTATTCATAACATTGCCCACACTGATGGGACGTGCAACGCAGCCCGAATTACCAAAATGTAACAATGATTAGGAAAGCATCCAGGATTTCTCAAGGGAGCGGAGTGCTTGAAATCATTCCCAAGCCAAGCTACCCTCGACGACCCCTGCCTTATATCATAAGATCACCGGAGTGATCGATTTTGATCGCGTCTACTACGATTGTCTTATTTTCGACCTGGCTCAAACTATTCGATATATATTACAAATGGACACGTCTATTCCATTGCATTACATAAGTCTCTTTCTGAAAGGGTACGAAACACATTAAGCTGAAAGACATCAAGAGAAAGGCTTTGTTCTATTGCATAACAGTAATTCTGTTATTTTCTGCCATTTGATAAATTTATAATTTGTATGGCTATCGAAATTCAAAGAAAGCTGAAAAAGATTTATTCAAAGTAATCTGACAACTTTGGAAAAATAAGGACATCGATAAGACATTTATGGCCAGTAATGAGGGTATTGAAAGTCTTTTATTCACAAGAAAGTTTATTGTAATTATGATGCTGATACATTGGTGGAATGTAAGGTCATGAGAAACAAAGTACTTTATTCTTTAAGAGAAGTCAAAACAAAATAAGTACAAAATACTATTTCGGGAAATGCCCAGGTATGTTCTGGCAGTCTGGAAAGTTATGAAAAGATTTCACCAAAAAAAAGAAAATGAAATCTTTTTCAATTGTTAAGGATATCAGTGAAGAGATTACTGATCCACTTAATGAGGCTAATAAGTTCAATCATTATTTTATCAGTTTGTTTCTATTGGTGAAACCCTTGTGTCAAAAACGTGATCAGAGAATGAACGCAGCCATAATGTCGTATAATAGCAAGTTTGGCTTAGAAAGACCCAATTCAGTACTGCCTTGCTCATAACATGGCCCACACTGATGGGACGTGCAACGCCACCCAGATTATCAAAATGTAACAATAATCGGGGGAGGATCCATAATTTTTCGAGGGAAGGGGAAGGGGGTGCTTGAAATTAGCCCCAAGGTCAAACTACCCTGGACGACCCCCTGCCTCCATATCATAAGATCACTGGAGTGATCGATTTTGATCGCGTCTACTACGATTGTCTCATTTTCGACCTGGCTCAAAGTATTCGATATATATTACAAATGGACACACCCATTCCACTGCATTGCCTAACTCTCTTTCTGAAAGAGTACGAAACACATTAAGCTGAAAGACATCAAGAGAAAGGCTTTGTTCTATTGCATAGCAGTAATTCTGTTATTTTGTGCCATTTGATAAATTTATCATTGGTATGGCTATCGAAATTCGAAGAAAGCTGAAAAAGATTTATTCAAAGTAATTTGACAACTTTGGAAAAATAAGGACATCGATAAGACACTTATGGCCAGCAATGAGGGTATTGAAAGTTTTGTTATTTACAAGAAAGTCCGTTGTAATTATCATGCTGATACATGAGCGGAATGTAAGGTCATGAGACACAAAGTAGTTTATTCTATAAGAGAAGTCAAAACAAAATATGTGCATAATACCATTTCGGAAAATGCCCAGGTATGTTCTGGCAGTCTGGAAATTTATGAAAAAAGATTTCACCAAAGCAGAAAATGAAATCCCTTTTTCAATTGTTAAGGATATCAGTGAAGAGATTACTGATCCACTTAATGAGGCTAATAAATTCAATACTTATTTTATCAGTTTATTTCTATTGGTAAAAGCCTTGTGTCAAAAAAGTGTTGAGAGAATGATGATAGTTCTTATGAATCCTCGCTGTATGAACGCAGCCATAATGTGTATAATGGCAAGTTTGGCTTAGAAAGACCCAATTCTGTACTGCCCTATTCATAACATGGCCCACACTAATGGGACGTACAACACCGCCCGAATTACCAACATGTAACAATAATCAGGGGAGGATCCAGGATTTTCCAAGAAGGCGGGGTGCTTGGATTCCCAAGGCCAAGCTACCGTGGACGACCCCCTGCCCCCATATCATAAGATCACTGGAGTGATCGAATTTGATCGCGTCCACTACAATGTCTCATTTTCGACCTGGCTCAAGCTATTTAAGATATATTACAAATGGACACACCCATTCCATTGCATTACGTAAGTCTGTTTCTAAAAGTGTACGAAACACACATTTAGCTGAAAGACATCAAGAGAAAGGCTTTGTCCTATTGCATAGCAGTACAACCTATTTTCTGCCATTCGATAAATTGATAAATTGTATGGCTATCGAAATTCGAAGAAAGCTAAAATTGATTTATTCAAAGTAATCACACAATTTTGGAAAAAATAAGGACATCTATAAGACATTTATGGCCAGTGACAGAGGTATTGAAAGTTGTGTTATTCACAAGAAAGTCCATTGTAATTATTATGCTGATACATGAGCGGAATGTAAGGTCATGAGAAACAAAGTATTTTATTTTATAAGAGAAGTCAAAACAAAATATGTGCAAAATACCATTTCGGAAAATGCCCAGATATGTTCTAGCAGTTTGGAAAGTTATGAAAAAGATTTCCCCGAAGGCAGAAAATGAAATCCCTTTTTTCAATTCTTAAGGATATCAGTGAAGAGATTACTGATCCACTTAATGAGGCTAATGAGATCAATGAATATTTTGTCAGTGTGTTTCTATTGGAGAAACCCTTGTGTCAAAAACGTGATCAGAGAATGATGATAGTTTTTTTGAATCCTCGCTGTATGAAAGCAGCCATAATGTCGTATGATAGCAAGTTTGGCTTAGAAAGACCCAATTTTGTACTGCCCCATTCATAATATGGCCCACACTGATGAGACGTGCAACGCCGCCCGGATTACCAAAATGTAATAATAATGAGGAAAGGATCCAGGATTTCTCAAGGGAGCGGGGTGCTTGAAATCATTCCCAAGGCCAAGCTACCTGGACGACCCCTGTCCCATATCATAAGATCACCGGAGTGATCGATTTTGATCGCGTCCACTACGATTGTCTCATTTTCGACCTGGCTCAAACTATTCGATATATATTACAAATGGACACGTCTATTCCATTGCATTACGTTAGTCTGTTTCTGAAAGGGTACAAAACACATTAAGCTAAAAGACATCGAGAGAAAGGCTATGTTGTCCTATTGCATAGCAGTAATACTCCATTTATTTTCTGCCATTTGATAAATTTATCATTTTTTTGCCATTTGATAAATCTATAATTTGTATGGCTATCGAAATTCGAAGACAGCTGAAAAAGATTTATCTCAAAGTAATCTGACAACTTTGGAAAAATAAGGACATTGATTAGACATTTATGGCCAGCAATGAGGGTATTGAAAGTTGTTATTTACAAGAACGTTTATTGAAAGTATAATGCTGATACATTGGCGGAATGTAAGGTCATGAGAAACAAAGTACTTTATTCCATAAGAGAAGTCAAAACAAAATATGTTCAAAATATTATTTTGGAAAATGCCCAGGTATGTTTTGGCAGTTTGGAAAGTTAAGAAAACGATTTCACCAGAAGCAGAAAATCCCTTTACCAATTGTTAAGGATATCAGTGAAGAGATTACTGATCCACTTAATGAGGCTAATAAGTTCAATACTTGTTTCATCAGTTTATTTCTATTGGTGAAAGTTTTGTGTCAGAAAAGTGTTGAGAGAATGATGATAGTTCTTATGAATCCTCGGTGTATGAACGCAGCAATAATGTCGTATAATGGCAAGTTTGGCTTAGAAAGACCCAATTCTGTACTGCCTTATTTATAACATGGCCCACACTGATGGGATGGCAACGCCGCCTGAGTTACCAAAATGTAACAATAATCAGGGGAGGATCCAGGATTTTCCAAAGGGGGCGAGGGGGCTTGAATTAGTCCCAAGGCCAAGCTATCCTGGGCGACCCCAACCCCCATATCATAAGATCAGCGGAGTGATCGATTTTGATCGCGTCTACTACGATTGTCTCATTTTCGACCTGGCTCAAAGTATTCGATATATATTACAAATGGACACACCCATATTCCATTGCATTACGTAAGTCTGTTTCTGAAAGAGTAGGAAACACATTAAGCTGAACGACATCGAGAGAAAGGCTCTGTTCTATTGCATAGCAGTAATGCTGTTATTTTCTGCCATTTGATACATTTATCATTTGTATGGCTATCGAAGATCGAAGAAAGCTGAAAAAGATTTTTCCAAAGTAATCACACAACTTTGGAACAATAAGGACATCTGTGAGTTATTGTGGCCAGTATTGAGGGTATTGAAAGTCTTGTCATTCACAAGAAAGTCTGTTGGAATTATGATACTGATACACGGGCGGTATGTAAGGTTATGAGAAACATAGTATTTTATTCTATAAGAGAATTCAGAACAAAATATGTGCAAAATACCATTCGCAAAATTCCCAGGCATGTTCTGGCAGTCTGGAAAGTTATGAAAAAGATTTCACCAAAGACAGAAAATAAAATCCCGTTTTCAATTGTTAAAAATATCAGTGAAGAAATTACTGATCCACTCAATGTGGCTAATAAGCTCAATAATTATTTTGTCAGTTTGTTTCTATTGGTGAAACCCTTGTGTCAAAAACGTGATCAGAGAATGATGATAGACTCGCTGTATGAACGCAGCCATAATGTCGTATAATAGCAAGTTTGACTTAGAAAGACTTAATTCTGTACTGCCTTATTCATAACATGGCCCACACTGATGGAACGTGCAACGCCGCCAATTACCAAAATGTAACAATAAGGGGAGGATCCAGGATTTTTTTTAAGGGAGGAGGAAGGCGGGGTGCTTGGAATTAGTCTTAAGGCCAAGCTACCGTAGACGACCCCCTGCCCCCATATCATAAGATCATCGGAGTGATCGATTTTGATCGCATCCACTACTATTGTCTCATTTTCGACCTGGCTCAAACTATTCAATATATATTACAAATGGACACGTCTATTCCATTGCATTACGTAAGTCTGTTTCTGAAAGAGTACGAAACACATTAAGCTGAAAGACATCAAGAGAAACGCTATGTTCTATCAGTCTATTGCATAGCAGTAATTCTGTTATTTTCTGCCATTTGATAAATTCATTATTTGTATGGCTATCGAAATTCGAAGAAAGCTAAAAAAGATTTATTCGAAGTAATCACACAACTTTGGAAAAATAAGGACATCTACAATCCATTTATGGCCAGTAATGAGGGTATTAAAAGTCTTGTCAATCACAAGAAAGTCCGTTGTAATTATGATGCTGATACATGGGCGGAATGTAAGGTCATGAGAAACATAGTATTTCATTCTATAAGAGAAGTCAAAACAAAATATGTTTAAAATACTATTTTGGAAAATGCCCAGGTATGTTTTGGCAGTTTGGAAAGTTAAGAAAACGATTTTACCAAAAGCAGAAAATCCCTTTACCAATTAGTAAGGATATCAGTGAAGAGATTACTGATCCACTTATTGAGGCTAATGAGTTCAATCATTATTATATCAGTTTGTTTCTATTGGTGTAACCCTTGTGTCAAAAAAGTGTTGAGAGAATGATGATAGTTCTTATGAATCCTTGCTGTATGAACGCAGCCATAATGTCGTATAATAACAAGTTTGGCTTAGAAAGACCCAATTCTGTACTGCCCTATTCATAACATGGCCCACACTGATGGGACGTGCAACGCCGCCCGAATTACCAAAATGTAACAATAATCAGAGGAGGATCCAGGATTTTCAAAGGGGCGAGGTGCTTGGAATTAGTCCCAAGGCCAAGCTATTCTGAACGACCCCTTGCCCCCATATCCTAAGATTACTAGAGTGATCGATTTTGATCGCGTCCACGTGACTACGATTGCCTAATTTTCGATCTGGTTTAAACTCTTCGATATATATTACAAATGGACACGCACATTCCATTGCATTACGTAAGTTTGTTTTTGAAAGGGTACGAAACACATTAAGCTGAAAGACATCGAGAGAAAGGCTTTGTTCCATTGCATAACAGTAATTCTGTTATTTTCTGCCATTTGATGAATTTATCATTTGTATAACTATCGAAATTCAAAGAAAGCTGAAAAAGATTTTTTCGAAGTAATTACACAACTTTGGAAAAATAAGGACATCTATAAGACATTTATGGCCAGTAATGAAGGTATTGAAAGTCTTGTCAATCACCTGATCACAAGAAAGTCCATTGTAATTATCATGCTGATACATGAGCGGAATGTAAGGTCATGAGAAACAAAGTATTTTATTCTATAAGAGAAGTCAAAACAAAATATATGCAAAATACTATTTCAGAAAATGCCCAGGTATGTTCTGGCAGTCTGGAAAGTTATGAAAAAGATTTCACCAAAGGCAGAAAATGAAATCCTTTTTTCAATTGTTAAGAATATCAGTATATAGATTACTGATTCACTTAATGTTGCTAATAAGTTCAATCATTATTTTATCACTTTGTTTCTATTATTGAAACCCTTGTGTCAAAAACGTGATTATAGAATGATGATAGTTTTTTTAAATCTTTGCTGTATAAACGCAGCCATAATGTCGTATAATAGCAAGTTTGGCTTAGAAAGACCCAATTCTGTACTGCCCCATTCATAATATGGCCCACACTGATGGAACGTGCAACGCCGTCCAAATTACCAAAATGTAACAATAATCAAGGGAGGATCCAGGATTTTTTAAGGGAGGGGGAGGAAGCGGAGTGCTTGAAATTAGTCCCAAGGCCAAACTACCGTGGACGACTCCCTGCCACCATATCATAACATCACTGGAGTGATCGATTTTGATCGCATCTACTACTATTGTCTCAGTTTCGATCTGGTTTTAACTATTCGATATATATTACAAATGGACACGTCTATTTCATTGCATTACGTAAGTCTGTTTCTGAAAGAGTACGAAACACATTAAGCTGAAAGACATCAAGAGAAACGCTATGTTCTATCAGTCTATTGCATAGCAGTAATTCTGTTATTTTCTGCCATTTGATAAATTCATTATTTGTATGGCTATCGAAATTCGAAGAAAGCTAAAAAAGATTTATTCGAAGTAATCACACAACTTTGGAAAAATAAGGACATCTACAATCCATTTATGGCCAGTAATGAGGGTATTAAAAGTCTTGTCAATCACAAGAAAGTCCGTTGTAATTATGATGCTGATACATGGGCGGAATGTAAGGTCATGAGAAACATAGTATTTCATTCTATAAGAGAAGTCAAAACAAAATATGTTTAAAATACTATTTTGGAAAATGCCCAGGTATGTTTTGGCAGTTTGGAAAGTTAAGAAAACGATTTTACCAAAAGCAGAAAATCCCTTTACCAATTAGTAAGGATATCAGTGAAGAGATTACTGATCCACTTATTGAGGCTAATGAGTTCAATCATTATTATATCAGTTTGTTTCTATTGGTGTAACCCTTGTGTCAAAAAAGTGTTGAGAGAATGATGATAGTTCTTATGAATCCTTGCTGTATGAACGCAGCCATAATGTCGTATAATAACAAGTTTGGCTTAGAAAGACCCAATTCTGTACTGCCTTATTCATAACATGGCCCACACTGATGGGACGTGCAACGCCGCCCAGGATTACCAAAATGTAACAATAATCAGAGGAGGATCTAGGATTTTCATTGGAAGAAGGAGGGGGGGGGAGGGGCAGGAGGATGGGGAAAGGAAGGGGGCTAGAAATAAGCCCCGCGGCCAAGCCACTCTGGGCCACCCGCACCCTACCTCATATCGTAAGATCACCAGAGTGATCGATTTTCATTGCGTCCACTACTATTGTCTCATTTTCGTCCTGGTTCAAACTATTCGATATATATTACAAATGGACACACCATTCTACTGCATTGCCTAAGTCTGTTTCTGAAAGTGTACGAAACACACATTTAGCTGAAAGACATCAAGAGAAAGGCTTTGTTCTATTGCATAGCAGTAAAACCTATTTTCTGCCATTCGATAAATTGATAAATTGTATGGCTATTGAAATTCAAAGAAAGCTAAAATTGATTTATTTGAAGTAATCACACATTTTTGGAACAATAAGGACATCTATAAGACTGTAAGACATTTACGGCCAGTAATGAGGGTATTGAAAGTTTTGTTATTCACAAGAAAGTCCGTTGTAATTATCATGCTGATACATGAGCGGAATGTAAGGTCATGAGAAACAAAGTAGTTTATTCTATAAGAGAAGTCAAAACAAAATATGTGCAAAATACCATTTCGGAAAATGCCCAGGTATGTTCTGGCAGTCTGGAAAGTTATGAAAAAGATTTCACCAAAGGCAGAAAATGAAATCCTTTTTCAATTGTTAAGGATATCAGTGAAGAGATTACTGATTTACTTAATGTGGCTAATGAGTTCAATAATTATTTTTTCAGTTTGTTTCTATTGGTGAAACCCTTGTGTCAAAAACGTGTTCAGAGAATGATGATAGTTCTTATGAATCCTTGCTGTATGAACGCAGCCATAATGTCGTATAATAGCAAGTTTGACTTAGAAAGACTTAATTCTGTACTGCCTTATTCATAACATGGCCCACACTGATGGAACGTGCAACGCCGCTCGAATTACCAAAATGTAACAATAATCGGGGGAGGATCCAGGATTTTCCATTGAGGCGGGGTGCTTGGAATTAGTCTTAAGGCCAAACTACCGTAGACGACCCCCTGCCCCCATATCATAAGATCACCGGAGTGATCGATTTTGATCGCATCCACTACTATTGTCTCATTTTCGACCTGGCTCAAACTATTCAATATATATTACAAATGGACACGTCTATTCCATTGCATTACGTAAGTCTGTTTCTGAAAGAGTACGAAACACATTAAGCTGAAAGACATCGAGAGAAAGGCTATGTTCTATTGCATAGCAGTAATTCTGTTATTTTCTGCCATTTGATAAATTGATCATTTGTATGGCTATCGAAATTCGAAGAAAGTTGAAAATGTTTTATTCAAAATAATCACACAATTTTGGAAAAATATGGACATCTATAAGATATTTGTGGTCAGTAATGAGGGTATTGAAATTCTTGTTATCACAAGAAAGCCCGTTGTGATTGTGATGCTCATACATGGGCGGAATGTAAGTTCAAAACAAAATAATTATGTGCAAAATACCATTCGGAAAATGCACAAAACCCAGGTATGTTCTGGCAGTCTGGAAAGTTATGAAAAGATTTTACTAAAAGTAGTGAATGAAATTCCCTTTTTATTGTTAAGGATGATAGTGAAGAGATTACTGATCCACTTAATGTGGCTAATGAGTTCAATAATGGTTTGTCAGTTTGTTTTATTATAGAAACCCTTGTGTCAAACAATTACAAGGATAGTACGTTTTATTTTTCTGTCGTGGCCCTCAAGAAGCGACAGGTCTAGTATTTGTACACTCCATCTTCAAAATCCGCCATTTGTTAATTAAGAATTATTCTTTAAATTTCTTTTGATGAAGTGAATATGGACTTCAAATTAAGTATCATTTATTTATCATGCTGAAGAGTTTCTCTTTAAACCTACCTGCACCCGACACCTGAGTTAAATGGAAAACTCAGGTATTCCATTGCATTACTGGCTTCTGTTTCAGTGTATTGTGTTTACGAAACAATGATTGTTTATTTGCCAAAGCACATCAGCCAAGAAGAAAGGCTATTTGTGTGTAAAAGATTACACAAAGCCAGAGCTGTTATAATCAAGGCACTTTTTGATTGAAATCAGTCATCTGTGTTAGGTGTCTTAGTGGGGACGTTTGTTTTCAAACTGGTGAAGATAATAGTTGAAAATTTTTTTGAAAATAATCGCAATTTTGTGAAATTGATGGACATCTATAAGATATTTGTGGTCAGTAATGAGATTGTATTTTCTTGTTATCGACGCAAAAAATTTCAGCAATGCTAATTCAAAAAGTTATGGCGTTGTTTTTAAAACAAAATAATTATGTAAAATAAGATTGAAAATGCAGACAAAAAGTTTTCTGGCAGTCTGATATTTTAAAACCTCTTAAAACGTGATATGAAGAATGGTATGGTTTAGATATTTTTACTGTTTCAGAAACAATAGAAAATATTGATTACACCAAAATATTTTTAGAAGAGTCACATATAGATAGTGAATAAGAATGATGTTATTTGAAATGAACGAGGCTAGTCTAACCGGAAACTTTAACAGTTAAGTTAAGAAATTGTTAGCGTGAGTACATACGGCACTTTCCATCTGTTGAAGTAATCTTGCAACCTGAATCTGAATAAATTAAGGTAAAGGTAATGGAAACTTATAGTATAAGCGCACATTACCGTATGGACATTCAATGGCGCTTTGCAAACTGTTAAGTCAGCAAAAAATTCTGGACAGAACGACAACCAAGCATATCAAGTATTGGGAAAAAATACTTAACAAGTTTAGTAGGCTAAGTTTAGCTTTAAAACATTTTAGACTTGGTGAATGTATATCAATGTCTGGTGGTTTGGCGGTAAAGCATTTCAATCTTTTAGTGTTTGAAAAGTTAGTGAAAGAAGGAGCTTTTACATTCATTTTAGCATATAGTGTACGTGGAAATTCAACTATTATGATTATTTCTTGTATTGATAATTACGTTTGGGATTAAGTTATCATTATCAATGGCGATGATTTTTATTGATTTTACATAGCATATGGAAGCAGGTGTTCTTTTTCCTTGTTTTTAGCAGAGGTCAATCCATTATTTATGACGTCTTTATTCATTGTATCTATTTTATTTTATGATAAATGAATTAATACCTAAATCACCTTTGCTTTTCTTTGCTTTTAATTTTGAGGAAAGTGACTAAAGGCCGGTTTCAGATTAGACTAATAGAGAAGAGAGACTGACAGAGGCGCATGAGTTAGAGATACCCTCGAAAATGGTTTCCCGGTTGTATACATACTTTATTTTGATGACAAATTGTGAAATTTTTAAGATAAAATTGAAATTTTGTTAAAAATGTTTTGATTTTGAAAACAGTTTTAAAATTTTCTCGAAATTGACAATGAATTCTTGGAAAGTAAAAAAAATGCTGGAAATTGAAGAAAAATTCCAGGAAATTGAAGATTTGAGAAACATGCAGGAAATTTCTTGAGTCGCGAGGCTCCCTTGGTCGCGAGGCTTCCTGAGACGCGAGGCTCTCTTGAGACGCAAGCCCCCCTTGAGTCGCAAGGCTTCCTTGAGTCGCAAGGCTCCCTTGAGTCGCGAGATTCACTTTGAGTCGAGGCCCCTTGAGACGCGAGGCTCCCTTGAGTCGCGAGGTTCCTTTGAGTCGCGAGGCTCCCTTGAGTCGCGAGGCTCCCTTGAGTCGCGAGGCTCCCTTGAGTCGCGAGGCTTCCTTGAGTCGCGAGGCGCTCTTTAGCCGCGAGGCTCCCTTGAGTCGCGAGGCTCCCTTGAGTCGCGAGGCTCCCTTGAGACGCGAGGCTTCCTGAGACGCAAGGCCCTCTTAAGTCGCAGGGCTCCCTTGAGTCGCGAGGCTCCCTTGAGTCACGAGGCTCCCTTGAGTCGCGAGGCTCCCCTAAGTCGCGAGGCTCCCTCGAGTCGCGAGATTCACTTGAGTCGCGAGGCCCTCTTGAGTCGAGGCCCCCGAGTCGCGAGGTTCCCTTGAGTCGCGAGGCTCCCTTGAGTCACGAGGCTCCCTTGAGTGGCGAGGCTCCCTTAAGTCGCGAGGCTCCCTCGAGTCGCGAGATTCACTTGAGTCGCGAGGCCCCTTGAGACGCGAGGCCCCTTGAGTCGCGAGGTTCCCTTGAGTCGCGAGGGCTTGAGTCGCGAGGCTCCCTTGAGTCGCGAGGCTTCCTTGAGTCGCGAGGCGCTCTTTAGCCGCGAGGCTCCTTTGAGTCGCGAGGCTCCCTTGAGACGCGAGGCTTCCTGAGACGCAAGGCCCTTTTAAGTCGCAAGGCTCCTTTGAGTCGCGAGGCTCCCTTAAGTCGCGAGGCTCCCTTGAGTCGCGAGGCTCCCTTGTGTTGCGAGGCTCCCTTGAGACGCGAGGCTTCCTTGAGTCGCGAGGCTTCCTTGAGTCGCGAGCACTCGAAGAATCATTCCATCTATAATACGGGTTCTTGAAGCTGGAATTATCATAATCATTGTCAGGCACTGGATTTCGCTTGCCACCATCATAATAGTGTGCAGTTCCCAACCCGTTGCTGTGATTATATTCGTGTTGTTTCCACAAAGAACGGGTTGAACATAAAACTGCCCACATATGTTTTCATAGGCAAACATATCTATGTTGTTCTCGAAATTAAAGCCGACCATTAGTTTTAAAATGGAGCAGGACAGCCCATTTCTTTTAATATTCTTCTGACCTAGTATTACACGTGAAATATATAGACAGTTTTAATCATAAGATTTTCATGATTTAGATTACATAAGATATCCCACAACCTGTTGTCGCCATCCATATAACACAATTTAATTGATTTTGTTAAAATCACATAGGCTGGCTACTCCACAAATTAACAATTTGATTAGATTTTGACATAAGGATGTAAGGCAACTTGTATTTCTTAAATATATTAGGAAAACTAGCGCAGACACTCTTACTATCAGATATGTATATACCCCTGCTGTGTAAAATCTGTTTCACTAACTCCAGGACCTGGTGTTTAACATACGCTGCTTACTTTAGATATATTTTCTAAATTACTTCGAAATGCTATTGGTAATGTTGTCATTTATCTTTTTCATATAAAATAAAAATGCATCATACATTTGAAATAATTTTTTTGATAAACCAATAATATTAGAGCAAGATAGAGTTACCGTGGTTGTAAAGATGTACGACATGCTCTGATTTTCTCCTGCTGATAATCGTTTAAACTTTGTAAGTTTTGAATTTGAACAGTTAAAGTCTAGTTTAGGTGGTACAATACTAATAGGCTTACTAAGGGTGTGATGGAACTATGTTGTCACAATACTACAGTTTTTAGGCTACTTTTGATTGGTAGGGGCCTACTAGACTGCAAGTATCAAACGCGGGAACAAATAGTTTTAGATTCAGTTCTAATCTTAATTATATCTACTTAATCATGCCCTGCAGAGAAAAATGTTTCATTCTTTTGTTCCCATGAACTTTTCGGAAAATAATTCAACTTCCTTTATTTCGGGCAATTTTCTTTAATTTTTGGGAAGGGGAGGGAAATTTTCAAATTTCAATTGTTTTTATCTTGTTTCTCCCGCTAAAATCTCCCCGTCCACCCCCTCCCCCCTCCCCCCTCCAAGATAAACAATGTAGGCCTATATATTGCAGTGGCGCAGGAAGATGTTTGACATTTGGGGGCCAGATTTTATTTTTGTCCCAACAAACCTACAAAAATATACGAGTCTCTTATCACAATAAACTATTTGTAAAGAGGGGTGATGGGTTGTGTGCTAAGTTATTATGTATTCTAAATTGAATAATACCCTAAATACAGAATGGAAACTGGCTGTTGTGAATATTTCCAGTCATTATACAAACAATGAGCACGGGTTTTCCTACGCCCTTTTCTCAGAAGTTTAACTTGACTTCAAGCGCTAAGGGTGTAAGTAATTAAAAGAAGACAATTTTAAAGTCTGATATTAAAATCTACTTAGATAAGCATTTGAGTTACCATTTCTAAACAAGCAGAGGAAAAATTTTCCCAGAAGATTTATACAATTTTGGGAACATTGTTGTGTTTATGGGCTGGTAGGGGTACCGGATCCAGTAGGCAAAGTCACCGAAAGCACTGAAGATTAAAAAAAAAAAAATTAAATGGCCTAAAATCAACAAAATGTTCCAATTGATAAAAAGAAGACAAATTTAATTTTGAATGCTAAAATTTACTCGGATAACCATTTGGGTTACCATTTAAGTAGGCAGAAAAAAAATGTCCCCTCAAAACTTGAGAAAATTTGGGCAAAGTCAGAACGGGGAATATCACCTTCCTGTTCAGAAAGCTATGGGGTTTATAGGTGAAGGCCTGCTAGGCTGTGGGGGTCTGGGTGCGGCAACGCCCTGACTGTATCGGCACGCGATCGATATGTATTTCCCAATAAATAAATTGGCAAGAGCACCCGTAGTTTGTAATGGGTTTCAGGTCAAGGGTTCTTGAGCCAAGTTCAAGGGGTCAACTATTATCGATATTCTTACATTCCTTTTGTATTTGTCACAAAACTTTACAAAGCGACATTTGGGCAACGCCCAAAGCTATAGCACACGTTATTACGACTTTTAACAAGTAACATAGATTTGAAGTTCCACGAATAAGTTTGGATTTAATATCAGCCTTTATTTCCGATATAGTTGGTGAGTTTAAATCTACCATTTGTTCCTCAAGAAAAGTTAGATATAATAACAATAATTAAAACCTCTTTTGTTTTTGTTGAGCTCAGATTCAATATGTAATGGCATCGTAAGAACGAAATGTTTGATGTGAGCCGAATTACGAAGAAGGCCAGGTACAGAAATATATATGTCGCATTTATCCAAAATGATCATAAATATCTAAATCGATTCTTAATATGCTGGCAATTGTCCTTCATGTCTGATTTGGTGTAAACGATTATATTATGTTTGTTCATGAATTCAGTTAAATTCTATCATGATCGAATTACGAATGTGTATGATGTTATACGTTAGTTAGTAAGTTCTTTAAGCAATGTTTTCTTTCTGCTTTAAACAGTAAACCATCCCATCTTACGTATACGTTATATCTTACGTTACATCCTACGTTATCAATCAACGTCATCATCTTCGTTATTCATTCATTTATCCTATGCGAATATCAGAATTGTAACACTGAACTCACCAATTGAATACCAAAAAAAATTGTACAGTTCGGGAGCAACCCAAAAAAACTAAGTACTTTAAAATACCCCAAAAAATGCGTACTTTTTGTATAACGTCATCGCATGAGCCTACACATTTGACACGTTTGACTAGCCCACACTAAACGTACGGGGTCTCTCATTACTGCTCCGGATTGTCCAAAATTTCACTGGATATCCTGAAATTTTGGAGACTGATAGTAAATAGATTTTCAAAACTTTTAGCTGCTGCTTTTTGATATTCATCATCGTCTTTAAGAAAATCAACGAAACCGATTTCTCATAATCTGTTTTATAATTTTCTTCAAAAGACGACTGGATTTTAAAAAGCAGCGTCAAAAAATGTTGAATATCTATTTACTATCCGTATCCATAGTTTTAGGATATCCAGTGAATGCTTGGTCAATCCGGAGCGGAAAATTAGAAAACCCCATACGTTTAGTGCGGGCTAGTCAAATGTGTAGGCCTATGCAATGACGTAATACATAAAAAGTCCCCAATTTTTTAGGCTTTTCAAAGTACCCAGTTTTTTGGTTGCTTCCGGACTGATTGTATGCAGCTATATAAACTTTATACGTGACGTGTCATGTGCTTTAATCAGAGTGGATGTGTTCCAACGGAGAATCAAGGGTCATAAGGCTAAAACTTTAACGTCCATGTAGCGGATCACGGCTATACTGACAGCTAAAGGTTTCTTCTTTTTGACACTATAGAATAAAGTTCAAAAACAATTGTTGAAAAGAAGATATTTGATTCCTATTTTTAAAATCTAAGATAAGCATTTGGGACTATCAACAGGTAAAGTTCAAATTTCCTCCTGAAAATTGAGAACATTTTAGCAAAATACTATTAGACATATTCGGGTTCAAAAAGCTGTGAAAAGGGTTCTGTGCACGGTTTATTACGATATTTATTCTTTATTTATCTTTTATTTTGGGGCTCCTTAGGCCGAGGGCATGCCAATATTGCGCCCTGACATCTACGACATTGCTACTCGCAGCGCCCTCACTCAATTTTTCAGTAAATATGTGCACGCTGTATTCTAAACCATTCCAGAAATAAACTCCGTAGATAATTGTGCACTGTTTATGGAGTGTGAGGGCAGTGATGCGTACATTTTCGGTGGCTTTGAGATGTTCCATTTTTCAACATGTGCAAAAACCGAATATCGCTGATGTAAGGGTGCGAATCTTACATGGCATTTCACAACTTTGTTCTGTGTTAAAAAAAGTCTTCCAACCACTCGAAAATGTTCTCCCTGTATTCACCTTGTCCACCCGGTCCAATTAAAAAAAAATGTAATCCTTAACTTAGGGCTAGCAAATCGGAGAATTTTTTTTGTTCCACAATATTGCTGTAATTTTCTTTCATTTTCATTTGACAAACAGACAAACTTTTATCGGAATAAGTTGCCTGATAGAGATATGGCAAAATAGGATGCCCTGATCCATCCCTTCCCCTCTCCAGTGTCCTACTGGTATCTTTACCTTAGTGCTGTTTTTGTAACATAACCATAATATATAATAGTACATACTAATATTTACAAGAAAAATAACTACAATATTTTCCAAAAAGTATTTCTTTTCGTGAAGAAAATAAAAACAGAGGTAGAATTAAATTATTTTCCCTACCATTTCTATTCAATGTCATGTTTTTGCCATACGAAATAGTCAAAATTGGAATAAGGAGGGTTTTTTTTTTCTTTACAGGGTCTTGCATCCCCCCCCTCTTTCCCCTCCTCCCCACACATACCTCCCTTAAGTTACGCTTGCTTGGTGAGCAACCATAATTCAGAAACACGAAAAATACAAAACAGGTATTCATCATAAGCGTGGGGTGGGGTGTAAAATACCTTAATGTTTCTTGAATGAAGAAATGTCCTAACGAAAAGCTGCGTAGAGACTGTCCTTTTGTGATCATTAATTCAACGATCTCTTTCTATACCCGCGGTATATTATTGATTTTTTGGTAAAATTACGGGCGTACAATGATATATTTTTGACACCGCCCACACATGATGTTCAAGCATTAATTGCTCAGGCTTATTGACCTGTTACCATCTATTGACCTGTTACCACCTATTAATTGCAAAAGTCTTAAACACTACCCCATTTTTGAGTAGCAAAAGGTGGGAATGACGCACATGTACAATATATGAAAGCATAAAATGTGACCAAATCTGAAAGAAACAATATTTTAAAAGAGGCGCCCGCAGAAATTCACACAAACTTCAAGTTCAACTTCGATCAATTCAAAAACGGCAATGAATCAGAACTGAACACATACTTTTGTTATCAATTTTTTTCCATATACTAAGGATTGCGTGGAAAGTTAACAATTGATAAGTATATTTTATATTTTCCAAAACAAAAATTGATTGTATATTTAATTCATTGACAATATATGCATCAATATTGAGCTAATAGTACATTCCCATACAGATAGAACCACAGGCATTCCCAACGTTAGTACTACTGAGTATACATATAGTACACAGATTTGACTTTAATCGCTTGGGGCGAT
>JAIGNY010002115.1:535000-565000 GCA_020152595.1 Chiridota heheva
CTTTAAGGATTTATCGATGTTGTTTCCAAATTTTTGAGTGTAAAGCCGGCTCGACAGAGTTGTGGGGTATTCTGCAATTAAGCCAAATATTCTTTTATGAAGTTAAACTTAAATTTGTTAAAACGTGGTGAATGTTTTTTTTTTTGATGAGAGCTTAACGGCACCACGACAACGAGGGTCAAATTGTGCCTAAGAGCTTAGATCATTCTAGAAATAGGAAGGAAAGAAAGCAAAATAATGGTTGTAGAGGGAAGCATGATGAAAGAAGGATATATTATTTTCCGGAGGGTTTTTCTGGAAGAACTCAGCAATTGAGTTGTGGGGAGCGATGGAAACTTGGGAGTGAGGGAAGCTCTGGGAAGCTTGTACAGCAAAGAAAACGTGATGGACTGTTAGGGTGCATTGGCAATTGTTGCACAGGGGTTGGGGGAGCCAATAAGGAGGTGGGAGTGAGTAAGGTGGGTGTTACCTATTCTAAGACGGATAATATGAACCTTGTTGACACGAGAGAGGTTGTTGATGGTGGGTTTGATCAGAATGGTGAGCTGGATGACGTGAATTTTGTTATCAATTTGGGAGTCACATGAGGGTTACCCGCGGTTACGAACAAGGGAAGCGATACGCGGTTTGATGTCAGAAAGGGTTTTTGGAAATGGAGTAGGCGGGAGCTTGTGGGAAAGCTTAGCAGTTGCATCAGCCCTGTCATTGCCAGGGATGCCAACATGGCTGGGTATCCAGAAGAAAAGAATACTTTTCCTGCAGAGGGTAGGCGAAAAGACTGAAAGAGTTTCCAGATGAGGAGGTGAGATGTGAAGTTATCCCATTTAAGATTGAGTATGGAAGTTAAAATGAAGAAAAATTTCTGAAAATGAAGAACATTTTATGAAAATTGATGCAAATTTTCAGGTGTAATGTAAAATATATTTTCCAACTGGAAATCAGAATTTCCATTCCGGAGAAAATTACCAGTCAAGACTAACTGGTTTTAACAGGGACTTGTGAAGTCCTTGTTGAAAACAATAAATGCCTGTTGATTCCAGTTAAGCATAATTGGTTTTAACAGGGATTTGCAGTAGTCCCTATTTAAAAAAATAAATGCCTGTTGATTCCAGTTAAACCTATCTGGTTTTAACAGGTGATGTGTTTATTACCAGCTAAAAACAGTTATGACCTGTTAAAAACAATTGAGACCATTTAAAAACAGGGTGCGTTTCGACTATTTGTGTAGTTTCATCACACTCTTAATAGGCCTGGTATTAGTATTGTACCACCATTTGCAACTGCCAACTCTTGTTCAAAACGGATTACAAAGCTTATACAAAACTCAGAGAAAATCAGAGCATGTATACATCTTAACAACCAGGGTGAGTTTTATGATGTAAATTCAAAAGTTTTTTTCAAGATTACACATTTGTAGCTGATTTATGAAAAATATATATGAAGATATTCTACTTAAAATTCCTTATCTGATTCAATTTATTTTGTTCCAAATCTTGTTTGCCTACCATGTTATTACATATGACAAAGAGCCTAGTATTATGTAATACTAACAGACTTAGGTTAGGCCTACAATTCAATTCAATTTATTTATTTCAGTATAAATTATGTACAATTTATAAATAGGAAAATACAATAATATAAAATACAAAAAAATTAATAACAATAATAATAATAATAATAACAATATTAATAATAGTAAAAAAAAAAAGTAAACAAAGGGAAATAGTGTAGAATATGAGACTTTAAAACGGTTAAAAATATGAATATGAATACAAAATGATTAGTTAAAAACGATTATAATAAGGGGTATAAAATACCAAAATGTATTAAAATTGCAGCTTTATATACAATGAATTTTAAAAACTGTTGTTCTAAAACTTGGGATGTTGGCTCGGTTTCTCAGATTATAATTTGTTTTATTGCTCATGAATGTTATTTTTAAATTCAATGGGTGGTCTTTCGTTGATACTATGTTTTGGGCAGGTGTCAAATTCTTTCTTTGCTGCATCGTTTACTTTATTTGTAAGTAAATCACGGTCTAAACAAATATATTGGCACAATATCTCAAGAATTTTTTATTCTAATTTTATCTTTTACTTTTAAAAAATGGTACCAAACTTTGACTGCATAAATGATATGAGGTAAGATGGAGGCTGTAAATATGTTCATCCTAGTTTCAGGAGGGAAATAAGAAATGATATAGGTTAACGTAGAGACAATATAATACACTTTGGACAACATCTTCGAAATATGGTTAGAAAACGATAGCTTATCATCAATGCAGACTCCCAGATAGGTTGTACAGGATGTACGTTCGACACAATCATCACAAATAACCGTTCTCTCATTCTTTGTTTCAATCAACCCTTTATGTTTTATGTTTTTTTTTTCTTCTTCAAATTCCCTTTAATTTTCTTGGGTTAAGAAGCAGATTTTTCTCTCCACACGTATCCACAACTCTGTTGACAAAATTTTGATAGTCACCTTAATTTTTGCGATGGGTCTGCTTAGAGATATTGCACGAAATGGTGGTATCATCAGCATATTTGACAACGGCACAATTTGAGTCTGAACGAATTTCATCAGTATATATAGTAAATAATAATGCTGACAGTAGACCTCTCTGTCATAAAGTCTGTTCAGTAAATTATCAGATTAGGCAGTTCCAGAAAATATGTGCACGTGTGGGTCAGTGTTAAATAGGATTGGTATTCGGAACGCGGGGAAGGGGAAGAAGGTGGGAGAGAAAGGGGGGTCCGTGGTTTGGAATTGGGCCTCCGGGATCATGATTTAATATTTTCGAAGAAGAAGAGGAGAGGGGGTTGTAGGCTTAGGCCTAATTGCAGAATACCCACTAACTGTTAAGTTAAGTATGAATGAAGTTATCTTGAGCAATATTTTGAAGCAGACATTTCGTTTTGGCTCCGTGGAAGTTTTGGTATGAATTTACAAATTCCCATCGATACCTTCAGGTGTGGCTCTGTGGATTTTTGGGATGAAATTATGCTTGTGATGCTTATTTTATTTTTGCATAATCTCATACATACACCAGTAGAATCTACAATGGCTCTGTGCTTGGGATGGGAATTGTTTACTCATACTGCACATATACATCCTCGAGCGGCTCCGCTGGTTCCACACTTGTCATTTTGAGAACAACTCATAGTTCAATTTGGCAAATATATTTTAGTGTTTCCTTTGTCTTCTAATTTTGAGTGCGGAGTTGTCTTCACGGGAGTAAAGTTTTATCCTTTTTCTTTCTTTCAGGGAATGGATTTTTAAGGAATCTATCTTGCAATTTTTTAGAGTTTCAGGGATGCAAGAGTTTTTAAATACAAATAAAAATTCAACAAAGTTTGAGGTTTTCCCTATGCAGCCTAACAATTATACGTGTAGCCTACAAGTGTGGCCTACAGTATACGAATTCAACCGCTGTGACTCCTGTGATTTAGCAAACTACTGGGGATTGATAATCAAATTTGTGTTGAGGTCTGGCCTAAAGTGCAAAATATCTCCATTTATAGGGGATTACTGCGCATTGGTGATTCTTGCATTTAAAAAGGATTATGGTAATCTGTTTTACAGTTTGTAAAAGTCATTTATTGGAATATTGTCAGCCAAATGTGTGTGTGTGATTTGAATCAATCATATTGATTTTCAATGGCAAGACTTGACTATGAAAAATGATTACTCACAATTCAATAATTAGCAAATAACTGGGGCACTTGCAAATGTTTAGCGTGTACATGCTAAACACGCTAAACAATCAACGCTCTAAAAAATGGTAATGATGAACTACAGTATTGTTTATTTAAATACTGTAAGCGACGTTATAAGCGCCCAAGGCGTTTATGTAAATAAAACTGCAGCACTCTTTAGGCCCAAAGTTGCTTCCTAATAAGCGCTTAGGGTGCTATTCAAACTGCCCTGTACATATATGTGAACTAGCCCCACAATAACCAACACAAAAACATTGTGAGCGTCACACGATAAGTAAAGAATGTAACAAAACATGACTTGAGTATTTAAGTATTATATTAATCAAATGGATTATGATATCAGTAAAAAAATGTTGGGTGGGTGCTTATTAGAGTAGGGGCGCTTAATTTCTTGAATACGGTAATTGAAATATTATTTAAGATGTGCTATCAAAATACAGTGATTCCCTCACAACATTCAAATCTTGTTTAATCATATTTCAGAAAAAAACAAAAATAACTAGAAGCTTCAACGTCAACAAAGCTAAAGAAAATAATGAGCGAAAGAAAAAGAAGGCAGTTCATCTGTTTAGTGCTCCTGTAACTACACAACATTGTGAGTGGTTTAGTAATGCAACCAAAAACTTGGGAGCATTGTAAACCGGAGCTTAATTTATCAAGGGAGGAAGAAGATCCAGAAAAGACAAACACACACATGCATTACAAAAGGAGACCTTCGAGTTCAAAGGATCAGCTCCTGTGCAAGCTAAAGAAACATGGTAAGTTAGCTGCCTTATACCATCTTCATGTCCCTCCATGGAGCTCTATGGACAAAAAATGCTTACAAGGACACATAACAACTGAGTTCCTGCACTCGTTTTTATTGTAAATGTTGTAACCTTTTAATAGAATGTGTATGGATACACAAATTACATTTTTTATTGTCCCATAAATAAATTCATAAATAAGCAACGCCGTATAGATATAACGTCACTTCCGGTTTTCAATTTCAATTTCGAGAAATCTGTGATGTTATCGATCCCACACACAGTACGGCGGTGCTCACTTCTAAATGTATTTATCGGTCGATACATTTATTTTAACTTGCTAAATGTCAGCTACTGCAAGGCGTCACTTAGGTGACTGCCCTACAAGAAAAGAATAACCTAGTTTTTTAAGAATCTGGCGGCCAAAAAGTGGGGGTGTTGTTCTTACACCTTTCCACAAAAAGTTTACAGCAAGTAGAATAAATGTAGTGTATTTGTCCACTTGGAGTCACCGGTTTAGAATATTAAACACACCATCGTTTATCAGCCACTAGCTTCTTTAAGAATAGTGTAATTCCTTTTCCAACTATAATTTGTTGATAATTTGTTATTTTAGTGAAGTAAGTAAAGAGGTAGCACCCCATGTGCAACATTTTATATTGTTTGGCTATACTTTCTTCTTTTTTATATGACAACTGCATTTGCCCTAAATCCATACTATACTTTAATGTGTATGATTTTAAATCTAATTCAAGAGTTATTGATATTAATATGTTACTATTTTATTTGTCAATTTTAAAGCAAGAAAATATGCAAGAAAAATGTATTTAGTAAAAAATGAAATAAATGTGATGCGTAAATTAAGAGTTTTTTTTACATGTCTTGTCGCATATATTTGAAAGATTTTGCCACTCCCAACAAATTTTAATAAAGAGTGAAGATAATTAGTCATAAAACCTAAGCAGGTAAGTATTACTGAATTTTGTACGAAGAAAGTTAATAGCTTCACAAAATAATTTGCTCTGGAAGTAATAATGTATTCACGTCTTTCAGATCAGAAACCTACTGTATGCTCTATTCTCAGGGTGATACTCCACCAAACTGCCAAAGAAGAAGTTAAAATCTGACTTCGTGCATCATCATCCACTTCCAAAATGATGGAGGAAAGAAGCCTTCCAGAACCATCAGCAACTTCCACTGATGATAGTATCGGTGATGCTTCAGAGGATGGAAGGTACTGTTATAATTAAGTTATACTTGCACTAACTTTCTACAAGTGTAGAGTTACGTCATAGGACATCAGGGATAGAATACAGTAGTTATATTTCTCGTTCACTTTTTGGACTTCCAAACAACGCCAACGAAATTCAACTCTTGAAATAGTTATGAAATTAGGAAAACTTACAGACTTCGAAGTGAAATCTTAAGCAAGTAAATTTGTTCGGCCTGTTATAAAATGATGTTGATTTTGAGTCTTGTATAGGCCACATTTGCAATGGCAACCATAGGGGTCATTAGTGCTAGGCTGCATAGGAAAAACCAATTTGGTTGAATTGTGTCATGCGCATTAGCTAGCATACTGATTCCAATTCACAACCAGGGCTGACTGGAACTTGTGTTCTCAAGGAAGACACTTTACTCTGCTTGGTCCAGTCCACTCAACTGTAAATGAGTACCAGCGATGCTGGGGAGATTAGCTGTAACAGCCTGGTGTCCTTTCCAGGTGGAGTCATGTACTCATATCCGCTTGCGCAATATAAACTGGATATACCGTATTCTAACGTATTAAGCTCGCCTGCTCTAATAAGCGCCCACCCAATATTTTTTGACTGACAGTAATAACATAGTACATTTGATTAATTTGAAGACTTAAATCATTTTGTTTATATTCTTTGCTTATTTTGCATGTGACGCTCAAAACTCAAAACATTTTATTGAATAGCAATTGTATGTGCCCCGAGCATGGGTGCTTATTGGAAAGAAGCTTCGGACCTAAACAGTGGTATAATTTTATTTTCGTAACAGCCCCGGGCGCTTATTACGTTAAATACGGTAAGTGTCTGAAATGGAAAAGCGTTCTCCTAATAACCAAGTAGAAATCCATATAGCTACACTACTGGAAATTTTACTGCAGTTCTCTTATCTCTATTTTTACAGATTACTTTTTGAAATGTCTCAAGGAGACTTGACCAAAGGAAATGTTAGGCAGCAAGCTTCCAAATTTAACAAATAGGAAGCTGCAGGACATTCAGCGACGTAAGAAGAAAGATGGGAGTAGAAAAAGTAAAAAAAGAGCAGGTAAGGGAAAGGAGCAAGAATAGAATAGGAAGGAGCAGAAAATCAAAAGTTCAAAACATTTTTGGTAAAGGATAAGAAAGTATTGTCATGTGCACATTTTTTAATTCACATTTTGGGAGCAGAAAATGAAAACTGAACAGTTTAAAACATTTCTGAAAAAGGATAAGAAAACGTGCCATGCCTAAATGTGCATATCTTTTAATTCAGAGTTGAATGTATATGTAAAAACGTTTCTTTTTAATCAACTTGCTTTGTAATAAGGTAAGAGTTTATTGCATGTGTAGTTATATAAGTTAGTATAAGGTAATTGTTATTGGATTGTAAGTACTAATTTTTCAGGTTGAAAAGAAATTTTCTTGGTTAGGTGTTCTCTTTATTTTTTGTATGTGTTCAAAACTTCTATTGTTCTAAGTGTAATTTATTCATTATGTTTTTTAGTAATAACAAAAAGGGCTATGGACATTTTACAGGGTAAAAAAATCTTGCCATTCCCAAAGTATGTTTTCAATCAACATTTGCATGTTATATCCTAGTTCATGAAATTAGTTCTGTAGCTTGTGAATAAAAAAAAAAAACCAATTCAGTTTATTCATTTGAATTTGCTTTTTCTTTAAACAAAGTAATATTTAATTCAGATTTAGTAAAGGAACTACTAAGTTTGTAAAATTCCTCATTTGAAATAACTTTTCAAATGCAGATCTGACCTTGCAGAAACAGTTGTTTCTGTTGAAAATAGTTGCTTTCTGTTAAAACCAGAGACAAAACCTGTTAAGACCATTTGACACCTATTAAAAACACTTCAGACCTCTTGAGAAACCTGTTAGGACCATTTGACACCTGTTGAAAACAGCTCAGACCTGTTGAAAACAGCTCAGACCTGTTTGACCTGTTGAAAACCTGTTAAGACCATTTGACACCTGTTGAAAGCAGTTTAGACCAGTTAAAAACAGTTCATACCAGTTGAAAACAGTTCAGACTAGTTAAAAACAGTTTAGACCAGTTGAAAAATTTTTCTTACCTGTTCAAACCAGGGACAATACCTGTTAAGCCTATTTGACACCTGTTGAAAACACTTCAGACCTGTTGAAAAACCTGTTAAGACCATTTGACACCTGTTGAAAACAGTTCAGACCAGTTGAAAACAGTTCAGACCAGTTGAAAACAGTTCAGACCAGTTGAAAACAGTTCAGACCAGTTGAAAACAGCTCAGACCTGTCAAAACCAGAGAATACCTGTTGAGACCAGTTCACACCTGTTGAAAACAGTTCACACCAGTTGAAAACACTTCACACCAGTTAAAACCTGTTACCGATTCCCACTTAGACTGGTTTTCACTTGTGACCAGTTAAAGCCACTTGAACTGGTTTTAAGTGTTTTTTTTCTGCTAGGATGAAAACTCAAAGTGGGATGATGAATTCTGCACGCTCAAGCTATAGTAGCTGGAGCAATATTACCAGTACACGTGTATCACATCTTTGTAAGTGTAAATGTAAGTCAAACTATGTTTATGATTTTCCATTTTTTAGTGTCCTTATTTCTTGTTATATTATGTAATGTATTAAAGCATTCCATGTTTTGATTACAGTGCATAATAAAGTTATTTGCAGTATACAATTTACAAAAAATTCGTTCTTTTCTTTCCATAGGTTCCATTATTGATCATACTATACAAATTTTATATGACCAGGGAGGGGGATTAATTTTGAACAACTGATCAAATCAGAAATTAAAATTTGACCAATATTCAGTTTAAAAACATTTGAACCGACTATCCAGTTCGTTTCTCAGAATGAACCGGATTCGGGTCATCTTTTATTTGAACCAAAATTCCGGATCAAAATGACCAGGACAGGTTCGGTGCCCCTGAGACCCCGAACTGGGGTCAAATTTGAACCGATTCTGTACATATTTGACCAGAGTATTTTAAGAGTGCATAAAGGTACGCCCATTTCCAAACGTAGGCAATTCAAGACAAATCGGGCGAATTGAGCATAGATGTAAATGAAAGTTGTAAATTGAACAATAAAATAATTAAAAATTATCACTATTCCCCAAAACCGGATGATTTAAGATTTTGTTTCGGAAGATTTGGCTGTCTTGTAGACATTTTTGTTTTTATTTTGAAATATGAAAACGGAGAAATGATTCTGACCATCTTGCATGAAGATACATTCATTACACCTGGATACAAGCACATTTCTCCCCAACATGTAATATTAAGGGGAAGGGATGGGACAGGTTAGGTGTTCCAGCTTACACATTAGTCTTGAGGTGTTGAGTTCATGAATTGTGTTGAATGTTAATATAAATTTTGTAGTTCAATTCAATTTAAATTGCTTAGAAATGCAGTTTTTCAAATTCCGTAAGAATTGAAATGCAAATTGAAGTAAGTATACAGTCCTTTTATTTGACTTACATGAGGAAATATAATTCTTAAAAAAGCAAAAATTTGGTTCTTAACGTGAAATGAAATGAAGTGCAAGGTTTCTTTATTTCCATATGTTTTTGTTGTGGGTAAGATTTGGACGAAGAAAATGTAATCTATTTCCTTTTAATGAATCCTTTTATAGCCATTCCATATTATTGGTTGATAACAACATATTCAAATGGGTTTATTAAATAATTAAAGGAAACAATCCAAACTATTACAATAAATGTGGGTGTGGAAACCAATTCCGACAGCCTGGTCACTACATACACACCAACAATAACACAAATAACTTTGAAAGCTTTTCGGTGTCTTCCAATTTGTGTATATTTTTCGCGGTCCAAAACTTTCTGCCTATGCAGCTGTTTGTCAGATTTGGAAATTAGATGAGCCTCCCTCCATACATGCATCATTTTTCGAGCTAATATTTTGCGTGTCGCACTGAAAGTGTGCCATTTTCCTGGCTCTCCTCTTGAGCATACAAAAAATTGCAGTATCAATTCCCAACACTGTAGTCAGTAAGAATATTGGTGTACAGCAAGAAGCTATCTTAGCCGATATAGCACTTGAAAAACACTATATATTGTATTGTATGTCTTGTAACTTGATGATCAAGGAAGTGCTCACATACAGTATTGTATTAAGAAATTTTAAAATACATGTAAAACATATACGTAAAACAGTAAGCTTTCGACTGGATTTTTGAAGATTGAATAATCATGACAAAATCCAATCTTAATGCAAAACATCAGGAAAATATATAGTTTGTAACTGACGATAACAGGGATAAAACTTCCCGTGCGAAATTGTCTGTCCTGACAATGGCCCTACAGTGCCCTGAAACATTAGCTTAACAAGCGCCAGACTCACCCTGTTAGTTCAGTATTGGCTAAGCAGCCTCACAGGAACATTACACCAGCATTAGGGTAGCCTTAATTTTGGACGAATATTTAAATTACTTGAAGCTGACAAAAAGGCTGACACACCCTGACAAGAGCAAGACACTGGCCTGACAACAGCCTTACCCTTGCATTTTGAAATTGTCTGCCCTGATAATGGCCTTACAGTACCATGAGTCTGACAGCTAACCAGCCTTACAGGAGCATTACACCAGCATGATAGTAGCTCTAATTTTGGATGAAATATGTAAATTACTTGAACCTGACAAGAGGCTGACACACCCTGACAAGTTTGTCTGCCCTGACAACATGGCCTTTCAGTACCCTAACACATGCGCCTGACAAGAACCAGACTCACCCTGTTAGTTCAGTATTGGCTAACCAGCCTGACAGGAGCATTACACTAGCATGACAGTAGCTTTAATTTTAGAAGAAATATGTAAATTACTTGAGGCTGACACACCCTGACAAGAGCAAGACACTAGCCGGACCACAGCCTTACCCTTGCACTAGCCCTTCACGGTAATGCGCATGAAAAATGATCTTACCTTTACATGAGCCTGACAGCAACCTTACTCATCCTGACAAGTTGTACAGCCTGTATAGATGGGTACACGATGTCAACCGGCTTGCCTTTAATCATTCTGTCATGCTACAGTGACTCTTACCTCCAAATGTCTGATGGAAAACCAGGGAATACCAGACTTGAATAAAGTATTTTGAGTTGATATATTTTTACCTCAAAACCCATGATCAATCATCTCTTACAAAACGCAGACAAAAGCAAAACAAGTAAACAGTTTGCTTTTGGCTACACAATTGATCTATTTCAGTTCAAAAACACAATGAACTTTCAGTGACTGTAAGATTAATGGTATATTTTGGTTTAAATGTAGATTTCATACAGCAGGCAAAAGAGTGAAATCAGAAAGATGACGTTTTTTTGGTAATTGTTATAAAATTGATAAAAAAAATAATAAAGAACATATTTTGTATATAGTTTGATGTATAAAGTTAACTATGTATGGATATGTTCTTAAATTCCAACCAGCATTGCCGGTACTCATTCTACAACTGATAATGGAGTGAGAGACGACTTACAAAATATATTTGCATGAAAGTTGAATGTTGAACATTTTAAATATAATACCAAACTTAAGCAAGAAATTCAAGATGGCTGACGAAAAAGAACTCTTAATTACCACCAGACATTCCCTTCTTCTTTCCTGTTCTATGTTATCTGCTGCGTGAGTCTCATTCGGCTGCTTTGCTGATGGTTCTGGCTTATCGTTCTTTATACACCATGAAGATACATACTTTGTAAGAAGAAAAAGAAACCTCTTACAAATTGCAGTTTAACATTAATAGCATGATTGCAATTTTCTTAACTTTTCTCATTTGAGTAACCTTTGGTGTATACTTTCGTCATTAGACTTGGGCTTTAATGATGTTTTGAGTGGCAAAAAACAAAAACTTCAAAGAACAAAGCTACTGTATGCAATATTTGTTAAATTCATTAATAATTGGCAAATTGTCACAATTTGGCCCAATTCCTCATCAATATCAAATACAGAATTAGACATTATATATGTAGATTCATTATAAAATTCCTCTCCAATTACACTTTGGGAGCCCCAACCAAACCAGGGGCCAGGAATTGACAAATCACCCAGTAATGAAACTGTCCACCGGGCAGCTGTTTTAGTTTGAATACTTGTCTGGGAGAAAATTATGGTTGTCCTGACAAATTTCTTCCATTGGGTTAGGACAAAGTTACGCTTGAAAACATTTAGCACATTGGGCAGCCCTAGCATGAATTTTGGTTGTCTCAGGCAGCCTCAAGGGGTTCCTTCGACTTCAAGATTTTGGTAGGATGTCCCATTTGTACCTACCTTCACCCAATCCCTTCTCCACAATATTTATCTATTTTAAATTAAAATCTTATACAGAACTTCAAGAATGGACTGGTAGGCCTGGGCGGTATCAACGTTTTGCCAATACTGATAAATCGACTAAAAAATACTGATAATATTGAAATACCGGTATGCAAATGCATGACAGCTCTCCAGGAATACCACACTTCAAGTTCTTACATAAATGGTACATTGTTCAGACAGAACTAATATACACATCGATAAACATGGAACGATAAAGGTAAATTAAAAAAAAAATGTGTGTTTGAATGGACTGGTAGGTCTGGGCGGTATCAACTTTTTGCCAATACTGATTCATCAAGAGAAAAAAAGCTGATAATATGAAAATACCGGTATGCAAATCATGACAGCTCTCCAGGGTACTACACAACACTTTGAATTCTTCCATATATGGTACATTATTCTGAACTAATATTACACATTGAATAACATGAAATAATAAGAAAATTGTTCGTGTGTGTTTTCTTTTACTGCCCAAGGTTTTCAAATCAAAATTACAAATTTAATATCAAATTACGTTGAAATTGAACTTAAATGTCATGTGCTTAAATAATACACATGAACATTATTTTCAAAATGGCCGCTATACTTTTTGTAAACAAACAACTTAAAGGCCAGCTATCGTCTAGCGTAGGAGGTAAATGAAATTAAAATCCTGTGTTTTAATTGGTCGAAACACAATGTACAGTGAGCACTTACATTAATAGGCCAATCAGTATTGTTGTGGAATTAATTGTACGCCGCCACATTTTAATCATGATAGGTGGCCTTTAAAACAAGTGTAAAACTAACAATGTTAATATTTTGCTTTGATTCCATTTAGTTTTACTTTTTTTGTGTTTATAGCACTTCATCTGAAGAAAAAAAAAATCCATGCGCTTAATCGCAAAACTTCCCGTAATTATGCCATTATCTGTTGTGCCAATGATATAAGCAGTCAGCAAGCCATGCTGTCCATGTGATTCATTTCTGCCGATGCATTGGGGACTTATATAAGGCCTTTCCTGTCACTCATTCTGTATAAATAGATTCCTTTTTTGACATTTTAGGCAGAACCAACAGAAAAAACCCCAAAGGTGATGTTTTAAGTCACTAGTCAAATGATTATCCACTTTTAAAAGTAAAAACATTTAGGGAAAAAGTTGTAATCTTTTGGAGATTCCTACTATCATAAGTTCCAATATTTATGCACATGTACCATTAGTTTGTATTGGCAGTTGCATTAAGAAAATACACACAAAACACATCACATTTAGTATGAAAGAAATCTTAAAAACCGACCATATCGGTATGAGTACAGAAATACCGGTATACCTCCCAAGCCTACTTTCAGGCAACAGATTTCAAACAGCAGGCATTACAAAAACGGATCAAAATTTTGATGCCAATGTTTGAAATTCTATACAAAAAATTTAAAAGAAAAGATTGCTAAAAAAACAACTTATGTATCAGTAGACATCCTCTTCCGCCTGCTGAATTTAATCTGCTGAGTAAAATCCTCATTCAGCTATTTTAAGGTCGGCACTCGCTTGTCCTGCTTCACACACTATGAAGCTACGAATTATGTAGAGAAAAAAAACACTTTTTAATTACTAATTCCAGTTTCCACCAGGGTTTGCACTAGCTTTGGATTTTGGGGAAGAAAATTCCCTAATTCCAAAAAAAAAATTGGTAGAGATTTTAGAATTTTGGTAGGAAATTTATTTTAAAGGTTTGACTGCAAAATTTCAAAAGATAGCTATTTTACCTTTTAAGAAGAAAGCTTTACTATCCTGACATGTACTACATGTAGCAAACGATGTAAAAGTTTACACACACAATTTGTCAACAAACGTAACCTTCTGACCTCTGCAAGATGTTCACTCATAAAAATCCACAAAATGTACAGATGCTTTGTAAATTCTTTTCATTACTAATACATTGATTGTATACAGTGCTGGATATTGTAGTTATAGAAAACGACTGTAATTGAGGGACTAGTTTCAAATTTTAACACATTGCGACCTACATACCGAGGTTTCGGTCACGTTTTGATGTACATATTTTATTCATTCAAGTACATAAGTGATTTCTTCATAATTTCGCAAGCTATTAGAATTATTTTACCGATAAAAATAACCTTTTACTTCCTTTTGTACTTAAGGTAAAACTCTTCTTAAATTTCATTTATTTTCGTAAATTCGCATAAATATTTTATGTCCAATCACTATAATTCATAGTGTTAACTCGAGGCCTAATATTATCACTGAATGTTTAGTGCGGATTTGACCACTTGTCAGCAGCCAATGTGAATTAAATTCTTTTTGCAAATTTCCTGAATATTAAGCTGTGGATATGTTCCTTTAAGTTCATAGTATTATTTTATGATATCTTGCTCTTACCACGTGAGCTAAACAAAGAAGTTTAGGCCTGTCTCTCATCTCTCATCTGAGCAAATTTCCTCTTTTCTCATTCGGTAGCTTTTTTATATTAAGTTTGCAATACAAACATAATTGTCTCATAGATGATAGAAGATGTAATCAATTTAAAAAGCTTCCCTCATGATTTTCACCTAAACACTTTCAAATAAATCTGACTGTTTTCAATGATTGAACACTTTGGAAAATAATATTAAAAAAAAAAATTCTTCCAAGTATTTCTATTCAAACCTTTTTACGCTTCACTGGTACATTTCTGAAAACGACAACAATTAATTTGTTCATAAAGGAAAATAGAATTTAATTTCTTAGCTGCATGTTTTTTTAAGAAATATAAATGGAATGTCTGAAATATATTACCTAACTCTAATGCAATGGCTACTTTCTTTGTTTTCACCAGCTATAATGTGATGGATATGTTCTATAATATACAAAGCAATGAAATTCGATTTAAACATATCGTCACTGGGGCCTGGACCATTGCAAAACTAACACATTGTTTTGATTTATGTATTTTAGTTTTTAATATGTAAATTAGTTAATTACTATGCACACATAAACACCCATTTTTATGCTCATTTTAAAGGAACCTTAGTTTTTCACCTCTTACCAGGTATCGTGGATGTACTTCATTCCTATCTCAAGTTATGACTAAAAAGTTAAACATTTTCATTAAAATCCACTGATATGCAAATCACATAATTGATATGCTTTAAAGACCCCGAAACTTAGTATTCAACTATCAACCCACTTTTCATGATCATGCATGAAACACTTTACGAAAAATTGAAAATAATACGTCTTTATCATACAAATTAACTAATAAACACACAACACCCCTTTCACCCTCACTTCGAAGGTACGTAAGCCCTCCACCTTTCTGCCCCCATGTTAAGTTTCATAGGTGTACCCCATTCCAACCTGGAATGATCTAAAAAGATACAGTACTACAAGTTCAAGAACAACATAATTATGATTCTGATACCATGTTAAGCTTACTGTTACTGTAAGTTTAGCACATAGTCTGGCAGTAGCCTAGGCCCAACCTTAGGTAGACCCTAGTAATTTTTACATAGGCTAACGTTAGGCCTATGCTCACATTACAGAACTCGCCCCTTAAACAGAACTCCATCCTGATTTTCTGTGCTTGTGGCATTTCAGTAACCGCATGTGCCGGTTTGCAATTTCCAGTTTATTTCCAAGTTATCCACTTCGCGTTTTAACCAAATTTGCCCTTTAATGGTGTGAAATATGTGAAATTTGTTTTACTTGGACAAATTGTTAGAAGATTTAACCTTTGAACATCAAAATTGACGCTATATTTTGTATTTCCACGTAAATCAATTTCGTTAAGAAATATCAAAAGCAGCATTCCAGCAATAAAACTTCCTCCCTGTATAACGGCAAAACGAGGGGTGATCTTATTTGAATAACATCAATATGTGTTATGTTGATTGAGTTTTAGGCATAAAGAAATTTGTAAAGTGTATTTCTTGTATATTCATAGGTAACCAATACATAATTTCATTGAGTTATAATCAAAGAAGCAGGAGTTTATGTGTATGAATATTTCGTTATTGTAATTGCCTACCATTATCTTTAAGAAATACTTTTTAAACTGCACGTGTTTGCTTTACGTAAGTATGCTTGATGGTGCATAACTCCTGACCTCTAGACACAAAGAGTCCTTACGCGTATATTGCACTGATGAATGGAAATGGTGTTAACCGCAGGATTATTTATAGAAATGGTGTGAAGAGTTACGCTAATGGGTCGGAAAGATATTAAAAGTCACTCGGAATTGCGCTGCTGAAAATGGTGCTATTTTACGATTTCTGCACCAAATGAAATACTTAAACCAGTTTTCAGGGTATAAATGATCCAAGTAAGAACTCCTTAATGTTCAAATATTAAGTCCTGATAAAATTACAGCATTTTTTGTTGAATTGTCTCAACTACCTGTGTGTCCGAATGATTGCGTATTACCTTTTCAACTCGTTGAGAGAGTGTCCTTTGAACGAGATGAAAGTGACACTGGCAGTTTCATCCCGTCCATGTTTCAAGGGGCGCTTTCTTCAAATGACATTACGAATGAAATCAAATCAAACAGTAAGAATGGTATAGGGCTATGCCTACTATGTACAGTTCAACATCATAGAATTCTTGCCTAAATAGTGACCTAATGATAACTCACACAAGAAAAGCAGGCCAAAGATCGTTTGTAGCAATGAAACTTAGGCCTAGTGTTAACACGCTAGGCTACAGGTACAATAACGCAAACATATTAGGCTAGGGAAAAAATTTAATAGCAATTTTATCCGTTAAGAATATTCTTTTATCTGCTCAGAAACAAACTGTTTTACAATTGCTCTTAAAACTGTACATTTAAGCAAAAGACATGAATCGTATGCATACTTACTTGGGCAACAATAGGCTTCATTGCGAGGTCGTTCCAACTTCCATTTGTTTGGTCATTGTAATATTAGGCTAGCTAGGTATATAGTTTAACGTTAGATAGCTAGCTAACAGTAGCGCTGGTCTGTACATATACACATTGTGAATAGTCCAATCCGGACGCCGGCCGGTAAGGTGCGCAACACATCTGATCTGGAAAAAAGCGGGAAAACCAGCCTGGGTCGCGATCATGAATCTATTATTGACTGGGATGATTTGTGTGCATGTTTATTTGGGCCTTATTGGAAGCTTTTGAACTTAAAAAAGGAAACGGGAGTATCTATAATTTTATTCAGAGATAAATTTATGTAATGGGGTCATACGTGTTGGGATAGAATGGGGTGATAAAAAGCTTGGCCCCACTTATCATAATTTATCTTTAAGGTTAGAGGTCAAATGATTTATCAAAAGAGAAAAGTTTGCATCTCCTTTGCTGAGGAAACAATAACTGATCTTGGGTTTATGCTTGGTAGGAGGGTGTGGATTGATGACAAGTTTATTTTCTATAATGTTGGTCATGTTACATTAAAGGTCAGAGGTCAAATAAGTAATTCAAAGAAGAAATTTTGCGTCTCGTTCTTTGCTGGGGATACAGTGACTGATCTTGGATTGATGCGTGGTAGGATGGTGTGGAATAATGACAAGTTTGTCCCCCTATAATGTGAGTCATGTACCTTAAAGGTTAGCGGTCAAATACGTGATTCAAAGAAGACATTTTGCGTCTCCTTTGCTGGGGATACAGTAACTGATCTTGGGTTGATGCTTGGTAGGATGGTGTGGTATGATGACAAGTTTGTCCTCCCATAATGTTAGTCATGTACCTTAAAGGTCAGAAGTAAAATAAGTTATTCAAATAGGAAATTTTGCATTTCCTTTGCTGGGAAAACAGTAACTGATCTTGAGTTGATGCTTGGTAGGATGGTGTGAAGTGATGACAAGTTTGTTCTTCTGTTATATTGGTCATGTACCCCCAAAATCAGAGGTAAAATAAGTGATTAAAAGAGGACATTTTGCATCTCCTTTGCTGGGGAAACAGTAACTGATCGTGGGTTGATGCTTGGTAGGATGGTGTGATATGACAGGCTTGTCCCCCATGGTGTGGGTCATGTACCTTAAAGGTCAGAGATCATATAAGTGATCAAAAGAGAAAATTGTGCGTCTCTGCTGGGGTAACAGTAACTGATCTTGGGTTTATGCTTGCTAAGATGGTCTGGAATGATGACAAGTTTGTTCCCCTATATATTGGTCATTTACCTTCAAGATCAGAGGTCAAATAAGTGATTAAAGGAAAATGCTGTGTCTCCTTCGCTGGGGAAACAGTAACTGATCTTGAGTATATGTTTGGTAGGATGTTCTGGAGTGATGGCAAGTTTGTCCCCCTATAATGTTAGTCATGTACCTTAAAGGTCAGAGGTAAAATAAGTGATTAAAAGAGAAATTTTGCGTCTCCTTTGCTGGAGAAACAGTAACTGATCTTGAGTTGATGCTTGGTAGGATGGTATGGAGTGATGACAAGTTTGTTCCGCTATAATGTGGGTAATGTACCTCAAAGGTCAGAGGCCAAGTAAATTATTAAAAGAAGAAATTTTGCGTTTCCTTTGCTGGAAAAACAGCAAGTGATCTTGAGTTGATACTTGGTGGGATGCAGTATGGAGTGATGACAAGCTCGTCCCTCTATAAGAAAGGTTATGTATCTTAAAGGTCAGAGGTCAAACAAGTGATTAAAAGAGGAAATTTTGCATTTATTTTTGGAGGAAACAATAATTAACCTCGGGTTTATACTTTGTGGGATGGTGTGGAGTGGTGACAAGTTTGTCTCCTTGTAGCATGGGTTATGTACACTAAAGGTTCGAGGTCAAATAAGTGATTAAAAGGAAAGAGAGAAAAGTTTGTATCTCATTTTTTCTCGGAAAATTGTTATTGATATTGAGTTGATACTTGGTGGGATGGTGTGGAGTGATTGGAAGTTGATTCCTTATTGGCTGTGATATGTCCCTTAAAGGTCGGAGGTCAACAAATTATTTGGAAATTTCAGTAACATTTCCATGGAAAACGATACACCTTATTATGTTATTACTTAATCACAGCTAGGGAGGGTGATGTGTGATGTAAACTTGTGTTCTGCTTAAGATATATGAAACTGATACATTATCCAAAAAGCATACCAAACAAATGTGGAGTCATATCTCTTAATAAAAGGTATTGAGCTTCCCATGTCTAGTGTTGAAGGTATATTTTGGTATAGGACAAAAACAGTGGTGTAGTGCATAGTTTTTTCCCTTCTTATAAAACATGCAAAAAGCATAATCGGAACTCAATAATATAAACATTGTGATCATTTCTTATATGCATTTCTTATGAAATATAAATATACGCATGAAAGTTAAATGCACGTTTTTCAGTTGGTACCGCCACCATTTTTAAACATCATGCTTCATCAATAATGCTCTTTTTTTTTTATAAGCTTGGACATATCTGTATCCTCTGGACTTTCTGCTTATATCACATTATTCTTCATTTTCTGGCCCCAAATTGCCAGGAAAGTGCTTTCACATAAATTCATACATATCCATATTTTTAGACTTTCTTCTCATATAGAAATCTTGATTTTGTAGACTCTGTCACCAGAAAAGTGGTAAAGTACATATTTATTCAGCCTCTCTGGATCTTTACATAATAAAGTCTACATTTATCCAGACTTGTCTGGATTTTCTCTAGTTAAGATTAAACCGGATATCCCTGGATAGTTTTTGTATATAAAAGTCCAGGCTTATCCACACTTTATGGTAACAAAAAATCCTGGATATCACTAGATATCCTCATTGTTTTGATAAATTTTTGCATAGGGACTCTTCTTATACCATTGTGTATTACAGGTTTAAAATATATATTTGACCGTCCAACAGGCATTGGTACTTTCTTCAGGCTCCGCTTGTACCACGGCTTGTGAAATGTAGTTGTCAGGCTCCTAGATATTTTAAATCCTTAAAACTTATAACAAATTCAAAGTCCCATCTTGTCAGGGTATGTCAGGCTATTGTGAGACTACTTGTTTTGCTCTTCAAGTATTCCAAGTCCTTAAAACTTTAAAGCAATTCAAAAGTCCCATCTTGTCAGGGTATGTCAGGTTAGTAGTCGGGCCTGACTTACCCTGACATTTTGTCAGGCCTGATCGGATTGACTGCATTTCTTTAGCTTTCAGGCCCTGTCAGGGTGAAGCAGTGTCAGTAAGCTTTGATTCAGGTTGGAATCAGGCCCACTTTAACCTGACATTTGCATACAGGCTGGGATGGCAAAACAAGTAATCCTGCACACAAATCAACAACCGCTAGGTTCAAGTAAATATTCGCAATCTTTTCACGAACGTGTTTAGACGTTGCATATGCAATTGAATATAGCCATTTCCTACATTAAAAGTAGCAAGACGACGTACATAACAACAATAATTATAACAGAGTATGACTGGGCCAATGCAAGCCAGTTTGAATCTTCAAATATTCTATATGTTGTATTTGTACTTCGTACTTGATACTCCGTATCCTCTACCATGCCTTGTGTTGTATTACTTGGGAACTTCTCCATTCTTTCTTGTTTTTCAAGTATAAAAAAACCCAAATACAAAAAGGTTGGAAAACCTTTCATATGCCAATGCCAATCCGAATGCACATACAGGAGGCGAATCGCGATCTTTATTAATGCTCTACAGCAGTCTATGCAGAACTATGTTGTATGTTTGCGAATAATCACAAACAATTGCAATGTCCTTGTGTTTTCTAAATCACGAGTTTGCCATATTAGATAAATCTTCCAATACATAGCAAGCAACACAATAGCTGTCGTGTTAAAGTTGACTTCATATATTGTTCCAGGAAGATAATTATCAATTTTCTATGAGAATTTGTATATATGGTATCATTGTCTCACTATCCTTCCAAAATATTAATCCATATCAAATGAATCAGACTTGATAGAGTTTGAAGAAAATTTCCTGTCACAAATAAGAAGCTTGTTGTATGTTTGAGAATAACTTGAAAAATATTCAAAGTTAAAAGCAGTGAAAGTAGTAACAAGTCGCTATATTTGGTGATCCATATCATTATGACAAATCGTTATTAATATTTTGTTAAATCATGCGTGAAATTACAAGCTTGATCATGATGTTTTACTGGTATATTTTTTTCTCTTCGTCTGTACCGGTACTCCAAGCCTGAGCAATAATTCTCTTATTCAAATTTAAATGGTGAAATATCATGTAATTTTCGTACTCACTCTTTTTCCCCTTTTCCAACTTTAAAACAACAAAAGTAATCATCACAAATATGTTGTGATAATTGTACGGAAAACAAATGTGATTTTTTCTCATCGAGATATCTCTAAACATCTAAGGAAAATGGAAAAGTTTCTAAGATAAGGAAAAGCAGAAAGATGAAAAGGTAAAAAAATAACTATATTTAATAAAACATAATTAAGCCCTTTGAAAAGTACACGTATACAGGTGTATGGAGAACAAAAAGGGAAACGATTAGTCCACTGAAAATATTTGCTCGATAGCAGAATTCTCAATAATTCTTGAAAGTCAACTAACCAACATATGAACCAAACGCAATTAATTTTCTGCATAATGTAATTTTCAATTAAACTAATAAATAATTAAAGATAAAATTGTACTTCATTTAGGAAGAAACTTACTCTTTTATAAAATGTAATAACAGTTGAAAAAATTAGAACGAGACATCACTCTCCTGAAGTATACTCTACATGATTTATTTTCATATCACCTTGTTAAGTTACTTAGCAGTTTCCTCACAGTCTGATAATTTGTTTATCTTTCTATCACACTATATATACATGTGTGATATAAAGCAAGAAACATGCTCTTAAAGACCTCTTTCAAACCAAGTTTAGCTTAACCGAAGGTGATTACTCCAAAACTTTGACCAATCAACTGCTGGGGGAATTTTCCCTTTGTCAACCAACCAATCATGCATTTGTTGGTGGAATTTTTCAAGCAATGATACTTGCGCACATTACCTTCATGTATCGCACGAATGGTAAGCATTTAAAAGTCATACAATTTTGTCTCATATCCTGCGTGAATCAAGAATCCCTCATGTTTTGTTGGTCGATAGGATTCCCCCAGCATACGATTGGTCCATTATTGACACATGAATTTCGGCCCTTTGACATTATTCAAATTCGTTTTCCGGAAATTGCCGATTCAGATTTGAAAATTATTTTTATTGGCGTAAAAGTACTTTATCATCCTCTCAGGGTACGATAATTCACATCACAGTCTGTGACGTCACCACCATTGGCTTCTTATTTTCATTCATTGATACAAAGATTCATTACACAATGCAGAAATATATCAAATATTAATGTTCATTTACAGTTTTATTTTATCATAAGTGGTGAATAAAACAAACTATGGAAATTATTATTCGGATGAGCGTTGACAATGGAAATCGAGAATGAAGATTGAAATTCGAAACAAGAAATGACGGCCAACACATGAAAAATGACTGCTGGTTAATTTTGTTATGTTCCAATTAATATTAGAAAAACGATAGAATTAATGATCTTACGTTTCCAAAATCGGGTAAAAAATGTTAAGAAGATACTAATCTACTGAGTTGCTGACCTTATAAACACAAAATCAATTACGTTTTTTCTCTGACCGTTGACCATTAATCTAAAACATTTTTCGGGACACAACTTTAGTCATTTTTCATGAAGTAGCAACAACATTGTATTTACGGTTTTTCCAGAACCTTTGACTGAACAAACTTTATCATTTTAAATCAATAATTTGACCTTTCACCTTTAAGTGATTAGCTGAATAGTCACCCTCCACCAACCCACCAAATACCAACCCAATGTCAATTATGGTTTTCCCAGGAACCGCGACTCTAAATTTACTATTTCAGGTAATCTTTTTAGCTCTAAACTGTTATCTTTAAGGTACATGATCCATCTTGCGCAGGACATAATTTCACATCAGCACACACCATCTCACCAAGTTTCAACTTGATAACTTGTACGGCTTTTTCAACATTTTTGTGCACACCCACATACAAGAGTGAATACAATTCCCTATCGCCATATATTACTACAAATGAAAGCTGTCCGTCATATATCCAATTTCCAAGCTTACAATCATACTGCTCCCTTAATCTGTTCACTAAGTCTGTTAAAATTACCCGATGTCATCAACACAGATATTGTCACTTTTGCTTTTAAATGCATCTATGGCAATTCAGCTAGTAACTTGAATTCGTTTTTTACTGAAACAAGGAAATCCACAATTACAATACCAGGACCCTTAGTAGTATTCACCCTTTTTCTTGTCGGAGTACTGCAGCTTTGAAAAGTCTAAGAAATCGGTCTGTCAATATTTGGAATTACCTCTCTATCAATCCTAAAGATTTTAAATCCCCATCTCTATTAAGAAATCACCTGAAAAAGTACTTCATTGAAAACTATTGTTTATTAATTACCGTCTTGCTCTCTCCTTTTGGTATGGATGCATGTGCTTTCTGCTAGTATGTGTGGGTTGGGTTCCAGGGCTGTATTTGAGGGTTGGGTACATATGGCAGTATGGTGTAAGTTTTTGTCAAGTAGGGTAGGAAGGAACAGGGGGGGCGGGAAGAGGGGGAGGGGGTGATATTTTGACTAAGATTACATACACACTTACTAACAACTATAAGGGGGATGGGATTTAAATATTAATATTTCATTTAAGCTTCAGCAGTGCATTGCTATGTTTAACTCAGAAGAATTTTGGAGAGCACTTCCATTCACATTTTTTCTAAATATTGTGCTTAGGGTAAACGTCTGGAATTTCGGTTGGCGCGGAGTTTCGGCTCCTCCGTAGATCGATCGGTATAAGCCTACCATATGGTCAGGTGACTAAATTTTGTTTAGTCATATGACTTCTATGTTTACTGCTCTCTCGATCAAAACAAATACTATCGTCACATCGCAGGTATTTTTGTCTTAAATGTGGCTTAATATTTCAAATTCCGACGTCACGGAAAGTTTTAATTTACATATTCAATGAAATAATGTTCGTTTTGCCTTTATACGGGGTAAAAGCTAAACTAACGGCAATTTTATGTTATTGGGTAAATAAAAATCATTGTGTTGTCCTGTAGGGCCTAGCTGTATTTATTTACGTTAAATTGACAGATTGATAGGAGCCGAAATTAGCTCCGTGCACAATACTGTGGAGCAAATTTTGGCTGCTAAACTTTACACAAATGATATGGTTTAAACGCCGTGTGTATTTTTTTTTGCAAGAACATGCTCGTTCTGTAGTTTTATTTGATTTCTTGTTTGGTAATAATTAGGTTGTAATTTTATATATATGTTGTTTTTAACATGAAGGCCTAAATGTTTAACAAATGAAATTGCATTTATATGGTCGCACTGTGCGTCAATATTCATTTGTAAAAATTTATGTTCCTTAATTGCTTATTTGTAAGTAAGACGTATGTTATCTTTTTATTTGTGTTTAGGTTTTCTTTGTATAGCAAAGTTATTATTCCAGAGGTTCTTCTACATTACTAGACTAGTTACCTATGCTTACAGTTACACATTAGTGTAGTCCTAACTTATATTTTAATTTTGAGAATAGGACCACTAAACTTTTTGGTCTTCGCTTCGCCGCTTATAATGTTCCAAGAAGCTTATGCAATCTATTAAACCGGAAGTTTTTTTAATTGAAGTAATTAACAAATTCTTTATACAGTCAAATAAATTTAAGGCCTAATCCATTATTTTTTCAATAGATTTTAGGGACCTACTGTAGGCGTAATATATTTAAGAGCAACAATATTGTGAGAAGAGGAAATAAAATAAGCAGCACTGTCAGACTGTACAGGGTTAGAAAAGCAACTCGCCCGCTCGCCATAGGAAAGCAAAGCAATGCGGCGAGTACAAATATAATACACTGTGGCACTCGCCACACGTAATTATGCCATGGCAAGTTAAATCTTGCTTTGATATTCATAATAAATTGTTTCATTTCAGCTTACATACTTACAATACTGTCTTGTGTTTTTCTCTTGTAAAAATCATTTGTTGGTGATGGTTGAACATTCTTGTTGAGTGGGAGCACTGGTTTCATCAAATTGATTAGCCAAGTTGTAAAAATGATTGACCAGTTTTTTATATATTTATTTTAACAACCTTGGCAGCCTATAAACAAAAATGGTAATAGATTTCATCTACATCTGAACCTGTGAACACTGTTGAAGCATTAACAATGTGAGGATTTGCTATGAAATCATTTTTTTTTCTTTTCTTTTTAGTTTAGAAGGTACCCACAGGAAGCAGCAAGGACAGCAGAACCATTGGGTAAAGAAAAGTTAGAGAGGTAGTTTGGGAATTCGCCACATATATTAAAGAAGCGACTGATGACAACCTTACAAATGATCCCAACTGCCTATTCAACGCTGATGAAAATGGGTTTCTCTTAGCTGGGAAGCCAAAGAGGGTATTGACGAAGAAAGGTTTAAAGGTTGTAAACAAGCTAAGCACATGAGATAAAAGTCAGATAACAGTTTTGGCTTGTTGCATTAATACATATATGCCACCCATGCTTATTTTCCAAAGATTCGTTTCAAATATGATCCCCTACAAAAAGCATCAGAAAGATCTTGTCTTGGCCTATCTTTCAATGGCTGGATAGACAGCAAAACAAATTTTGAGTGGATTTGCACTCGATTTCATCCTTTTTTCTAAATATTTATTATAGAGGCTATCAAGCTCCCTGTGGTGCTCTTTGTAGATGGACATTCATCTCACCTTAATATAAATATTGCCAATGTTTGTGCCGACAAAACAATAATCTTGTATTGTTTGCCTCCCCATGCCTCTCGTGTGATTAAACCGCTTGATATAGGCGTGTTCAAGTCATTTAAAAGTAGGTGGAACGTAGAGGCTAAAAGCTTTTAACTAACCAATTTAGGTAAAAATGTCACAAAACAAACTTTTTTGTCTGTTTTTGGTAAGGCATGGCCAAAAGCCACTTCACAAGAAAATGCCATAGCGGGTTCAAGGAGTGTGGGGAAAATGCAAATGATGTAGTAAAGCTGATGCCTTCTGGGGTGCTGCTTCTTCTAGCCCATTCAGGGTGCTTTCAGATACAGCTTTCTCCAGCCCCATCTGGGGTGCTTTCAGATGCAGCTTCTTCCAGCCCCTCGGCTGTTTCTAAAAATATTACAAAAAACTCAGCATCCCAACCTAATATAAACTAAGCTGCTCTACTTGCCTTGAGTCCGTGATTGATACTGTCTCTCTTGCTTCTTGCTTGATGAAGGTTATGACTTACCTGCATCCAAAGATCCTACTTTTTTTGTTTGGGGAAGAATTTTTTAAAGATTTGCTACTCCTGATAGGTACACTTGCATCATCTATTTTTATTCCCTGTACAAGTGGCTTCTCTGCATTACCCACATGTTCTGCCCCTATGCCCTTACCAGTTGCCCTAAGTTGTAGATCCTCTACAACTACTTTACCTTCAAGTTGTAGCTCGTCAACACCTTCATGTATGACCTCCTTAATAACAGGAAATGCCAAGCAAAAACGGGACTTGGCCAGTATTTTCATGGTATCTCAGGTATCCTAGTGCCTCTCTTTCTAGGAAGCCCCGTTCTTGGAAGGAGCAAGGTTTACCAATAGCTATTTCTGGGAACAGGTACAGTGCATAGGGACCACCTGAACCAAAAAACAAAAGTAAAGAGAAGAAGCAGGAAGGAGAAACAAGAAAGACAGAGAGTTCAAGAAGGTAAGAATGTTGTGGAGAAGAGGGTTAAAATCAATTGAAATATTTAGGCTTAGTGCAAGAAAATTTATGATGATGACACAGAAATCTGGATTGATTGAAATTGCAGCCAATGGTTGCACCAATCTTGCTAATATTGAGAGCTTGACAGATGATCAATTGGCTCTTTTTCCTTTACTGGTCTTGTGACCTGTAGAGAGGAAATTGATTGTATAAAACATTGCCCATATTTAATGATTGATGATAATAGTACTCTGCAAACGCACTTATATATAATGATAAATACCTTTAGGTCATTGGATTATTTAAAAAAACACATTATACAAGCTTACTTTTTTCCTCAATTTAGCAGTTAATAAATTTGACCACTATGGTTAAAACAGAAGCAGCCAAGTTACAATTCGTGCATCTTGCATTGAATCCTGGTCTCCCATCGAGAAGTGATATTTATGCAAAAAATGTCAAGAACTTTAATTACTAGCATCTTTTATATTTTTAAAGCTGAATTAAAGCTCATTAATATAACGTGGGGACAATAAATTCATATATTAGTAGGCCGTTATATTACCCTGTAGAATGAAGTACATTATAAAACTTATTTGATATGCTCTTCACAGCAATTGAGTTGGGCTTGTTTTTCAGTTTGTTCATAGGACCTACATGTAGGCCTTAGGCATGAGGTAAAAGTGTTTTTAATATTTAAATGCAGATTGATGTGGGCATTTTCATTTTTGTATTGAAAGGAAAGAATACAATTATTTAAAGGTGCTTTACTAATCTTGAGATTTCTCCCGAATGATTTTATTGTTGTACGTTTGCGTAAGAGAAATACAAAAATAAGGAGCCGAAATTACGTTCGCAATTTGCCGAAATTACGGACTGAGAGCCGAAAATGCGGTCCGATACGTATAGAGATGGTCACCCGATTGGATGGGGACTGACCAAGTATTAGTGAAGTAAGTAGATCTATAGGTAGCACGGAACTAATAAGGTATCACTCCACCATCCAAAAATGAGAGCACTCAGAGAAAAGTCAGGGTTTTTGTATATATAAAGTACAATCGCAATTTACCAGTTTATAAAATGTTTAAGAGTTAGTTTGGCGAATGTGAAGCGGTAGGTTGTGATAGGTTATTCCGTAAGGATGTAGCAGCATGAGAAAATGTCCTGTGACCATACAATTTTGAAGAAGCTGAAACTGAGTGTGTAAGAAGTAGCTGACCGGAGAAGCGTAATGAACGAACTGGAGTATAGCCGACGACGACGACGAGTGAACACACAATTACAATGACGGGGTCGTCGCCTGCGTATTCGCTTATGATAGTAACAATGCTATCACGAAACGCTTAATACGACCGGACGAGAAGACAGGCACGACGTACGGACAGATATAAGATCGACAAGCAAGTCAATGTTTGGTAGCTTCAACAGATTTAGTGAAATGAATAAAGGATAACTATAATCGTAAGCAGGTAAGGTTGAGAATTTGATATATGACGGACAGTTCTCCTTTGTAATAAGAGTAATCTATTAAAGCAGGACTTATTGGTACCATATGAAATTATTGAACAGTAAAATAAATATGGCAAGATTAAGGTTAGGTAAATATTTCTAGGAAGAAAGTGTTTTAGTTAGATATGACACCCACACCTTCAGATATGTGATTTACATGATCATGAACAAGATAATTAGGAATCAATTATAACACCTAGAAAGTTGTCGATACGAGTTAGAGGCTTATTGTATAGTTTAGTATGGATATCAAATTTGTTATGGTAATTACCAAATACTATTTAGTTTGCTTCGTCAATATGAAGTATAAGTTATATGCAGCAAACCAATTGTAAAAATCACTCAGCTCATAACATATACTATCTTGTAAAATATTAGGGTCTTAATCACAGAAAAATATGTTGCTTCATCAGCACACAGTACCAGTGATGACAATGTAGAAACCTGATAAATTTCGTCTACATAAAGTATAAATAAAAGTGGCCCAAGGATTGATCCTTGTGGTACGCCACACTACATTTCTAACATATTGGAATAAGTGAATTGTTTCCTGTGTAAATGTAACTACAAAACCTAGCTAAACATGATCCTTTTATGCCGTAGTGAGATAACTTAAGAATAAAGGAATCGTGATTGATGGTATCAAAGGACAGATACAGGAATATACCAAAGGATGTAAGCTTTTTATCAACATCATCATACAATTTTGTAACAGCATCAGCTACAGCCATCTTGATTGGGGGTAACAGAACTAAATCTATATTTACTATCAAAAAGAACATTACTTTAAAAAAAAAAGAATACTCTATCATATAAAATACGTTCTAATATTTAAAAAAAAAACATGGCAATACAGATATTGGGCGGTAATTCATAAACAACTTTGAATCTCCTTTCTTATAAACGGGTATGACCTTGGCAACTTTCAATTTAACCGGATCAACGATCAACACCAAATGTTAAAGAAGTCTTACTAATACGTGTTGAAGGTGTTGCTATCAAGTGAAAAACTTGTTTATTAAAAAAGGGCTTAAAATTGTCAAATCCTACGGTTTTGTTTGCTTTAAGACAATGCGGTGCAATTCTAATTTTATCGACCTCAGAAGCTGGAAATAGCAAAAAGATGACGTGACAGGGTTGTTAAGATAATCTGTTGCATGGTACTGTGAATGACCTGAGCTAGAGAAGGACCTAAATACCTTATACATAACATTTCAAATCAAATTGCATGAAATTTGTATATTTTATTTTTGTAAAACGATTTATATTTAGAACAAAGTATATAGCCGATGTCAGTTTTAGTCTTCCAATCAGAAGGTATAATGATGATCCACAATGGTAATTCCAAGGCTCAGTGATTAAAGAGTCTTGCTCGTAGGCCAAAGGTTCCGCGTTCCATTCTCACCGCGAACGCTCCATTTTGTTCTTGAACAAGACACTTAGTCCACATTTTTCAGTCCATTTAGAACCAACATTCTCAGGGAGTATGCATTCGATGGACTCGCGGCTCGTCCATGGAAGAGTAATGTACTCTCATTCGCTTGCGCCATGGAAATCGGAGATAAGCACCAGCCCTATGGGCATAATAGCTCGGATGGATGTAACTTAACTCTAATTATGGAGATTTCTGCACAGAGTAGAATCTAAAATGTGATTTTACTTAAGAATTCGAGTCATTAAATTTTCTCAAAGTCGACTTGGAATCTATGGCTTTCTTCGCAGACTTGTCTTTGATACTATAATGTAGATGTTATTGTGGTAGTAAAATGGCGTAATATCTTATAAAGTAAAATAAGTATTATTAAA